>JAGDQP010011843.1:3278-40261 GCA_022664845.1 Lepisma saccharinum
GTAAACAAACGTATGAATCAGTACGTATACTACGACTGTGAGGAGTAGATAAAAGTAACAGTTGACGAGTAAATAATTATCCAGATTAGGTCACACCGTCACACGACATCATTTAATTTCAGGTAAATGCATGCTACCGTTTCAACTGACCTAGCCAGACATTAAGAAAATCAATTTCTGAATTAAAAATACCAGTTCTGAAGCTGTGTGATACATATTTAAAAGTACAAGGAAAATTTCACACTCACAGAATACGAAACATATAAGAATCTTAGAGCAGAACTGTCCTTCCACAAGAAAGTTAATTGAGTTTTTAAAATCTTTGGAAAACTGTCATGGCAACTTGTACAGGAAAACCGGAAAATCTTCAGTGACGAAAGAAATAAATTTCCAACTCTTGGTCAGTTGAAACGATACACGCTGTTACCTCCCAGCTCTTAAACTATCTTTGACATATTACCTGCAGGCCACCTACATAGCGTTTTCACATGACTTGCGTAAGAAAAATGTTATTTTTCTTAGAATGGGAGGTGACCTGTTTCTTTTGGATCTCGTCCCTTCAAAAAACTGTCCCTCTCGTCCAGGGCGAACCACAACATTCGGGAAAAAAACACCAACACTACGCGAGGAAAAATAATCAAGCGTGGCAGATCCTTTTTACTCGTCAAAAGTACTTTCATTTAGTAGTTAACTGTAACCACTGTAAACGTAATGTGAAACAAATGTTTAAATTGTTAAAATATCAATATAATCAATACGTTATATAATATTTATAAATATTAAAAGTCAAGAACATATTTTAGAGGGAAAGTTCCACCAATAAAAACTTTTCACGTACTCCCTCATTTTATTATTCGTGGACCAATAGAAAAACCGAAAAAATAAGGAGCAAATGAAAAGAAAGATAATAAGGAAGAAAAGGAAAGAAAGTAGTCTACAAAAGGAAATGAACCCTTCCGCTAAAAACGTAGTAAAACAACTGAAAAATGAAATGCGAAAATTTATTATAGTAACGCTAATAAAGTGCTAATTATGTTTTGGAGCCATCTCTATATTGCTGCAGTGTACTACTCACCTGATGTAAGAATAATGAAATCGCGACGACTAAAATGGGCAGGCCATGTAGCTCGGATGGGAGAAAAACAAAGACTATATTCCATTTTGATTGGAAACCCGGAGGGAAAGAGACAGTTGGGAAGATGGAGACGACGTTGGGAGGACAATATTAGAAGGGATCTTGGAGAAATAGGTGTCTGTAGTGAAAACTGGCTTGATCTTGCCTAGGATAGAGCCCGATGGCGATCCTTTGCTACTGCGGCGATGAACTTGCGAGTTCCGTAAGCCATAGAGCAAATAAGTAAGTAAGGATAACATCATTTTTCAATACAAAATAAGTTATCAATTTATACCTCCAATTATTCATTTTAATATTCGGTCAGACTTAATTTTATTATTATTAATATTGAGCTCATAATTCTCTACGTAAAACAGAGAAAAATATGAAGAATCTCCATTTTTATAACTGAACAGTTGAGAAAAGAAAGATAAGAAAAAAAATCCAAAAGAGACAAACCGCACGGCTCCCGTGCCGCTAGTGTGAACCATCCAATTCTGTGCATTTACCCGTAAGGCACTTGCGGCTCCCGCACGTTCGCCGTACCGATATGGACAATGCGGCAGGTCTGCGGCACCGTCCCCTAGTTGCAGTATATGTGAACCAGTTTTATTTATTTCAATGGCCCATACGCTTGAGTGCAGCTGCCGCACGGTCGCCGCAGGGCTCCCGTATTGCATGTGTGAACCGGGGCTAAGTAGAAGTAAAACAGACCATACAGAAAGTACTTCCTATCGACAAACACGAAGAAGAAGGCTCAGACATCTCGATTGTAGAGAAAAGCTGATCACGGAGCTCGTCAATGAAATATATTCCGGGGATAACCGAGATAAAAGACCTCCTTCCCCCGTCCACAAGACAGAACCAATTTTCCATCGTGGGACGGTAATATTCAGAATAAAAATCCAAAGCTCTGTTTGATAATTGTGTCTATGCGATTAGAACTAATGCTGATCAGCGAAGGAGCCATGCTCAGGATAATTGAGTCAACGATGAAGTCATCAGTTTCTGGATGGTATGAACAGTAATAAATTTTGCAATTTCGACGATTTCCGCAGAAGCTTTCTTCTATATGGTTGTAGTTCTGAAATAATGCAGCGGGAGAAGAAAATTTTGAAGAGAACAAGAGTAAGTTGTGAATCAAGCAGTACATATGAAGATACCTGTTGGGAATTGATCCACAATTTCCAGAACATAGATGGAAATATGACTGAACAAGGCATAGTTTACACCGCTATCGAAATGATCCCATATCACTTCAGAAGAAACATCGCACGAAAGAATTAAATAACATCGCAGAAATAACCAGGGGTACGTAAGAGATAAAGAACAAGATAGATAGAGATACTTGAGAAGTCTCAACACGATAGAACAGAAAATTGAAATGCCATTGATGTAGCAAGAAACCAAGCTACAGGTGGAAGTACGTCAGCCAATCCTACTTTTCCTAGCAGTAAATTTAAACTGATAGAATGAGGGTAGGGGAGGGACGTAGTGGAAGCCAATAATGCAGATTTAGAAGCCCACAAAGAATTACATAATTTTGAAGACACCGAAGTAACATAACATGAGAGACTAACTTATTATTATTATAACGAAATAATCCCTAGAAAACCCACGCACACGGTATTTCTCAACCACAAAGCCCACATGACACGAGCCGGAATGGAACCAAGGACACCACGCACCAGAGGTGAGCGTTCTGCCACTGATTGACGACAGCGCTATTACAGTCTACGGTTTATATGAACAGATCTCTGCAGAATGGAGTACAAAATAAGAAATATTAACGGAGACCGAACGCATTTGCAGATCAAATAATATAATATATAGGAAAAGGTGTAGGATATGCATAATTTAAAGAGGACATACACCCTCCATTCCGAAAGAAACCGAACTGTTGAAAACAAATAGTACCACTAGTGCCATCTGTTGTAATATTTTACCGGTAGATGGCGTAGTACCTCATTGACAACTGGTATAAATGTCATGACATTTGGATGCACGGCAACAAAGTTATTGCGTTTCAACTGTCAGTGTGTTGTGTACATCGGGCGGAAAATGAGTTTCAAACAACGAGCTGCAATTGAGTTTTGTGTTAAACTGGGTAAACCTTTTACTGAAACGCACCAAATGCTACAAAATGCATATGGTGATGAGTGTCTATCCCGTACGCAAGTTTACGAGTGGTTCAGGCGATTCAAATCGGGTAGAGAGACGCTGGATGATGACGAAAGATCAGGCCGTCCCAGAACCGGATTATCGGAAGAAAACATCGAAAAAGTGCGTGAATTCATCAAACATAACAAAAAAGCGTCGGTGAAAGTTATTGAAATGGAATTAGGCATTCCTCAAACAACCGCATACCGCATTTTGACCGAAGTTTTGGGCCTTAAGAAGGTTAATTCGCGGTTTGTACCACACAAACTCACCGAAGACCAAAAAGTTGATCGAATTGCGCATTGCAAAGACATTGTTAAAAGTGCTCGGCAGGATCGAAACTTCTTGAAATCGATTGTAACTGGTGACGAGACGTGGTGTTTTGAATATGAGCCCGAAACAAAGCGGCAAAGTGCTGAATGGAGAGCGCCGGATGAAGGACCACCCAAAAAAAGTCGCTTGGTGAAGTCAAAAGTTAAGGTGATGCTGATTTGTTTTTACGATTCAAAAGGAATTATCCACGAAGAGTTTGTTCAGCCCGGCCAGACAGTCACTGGAGAGTTTTACTTGGGCGTCATGAAGCGTTTGCTGGCAAGAATTCGTCGTATTCGGCCCGAATATCGAGAAATCGGCAGTTGGACTCTTTTGGACGATAATGCACCATCACATCGTTCGCGACTTGTAACTGAATTTTTGGTCAAAAATCACATTATTCGTTTGCATCATCCGTCCTATTCACCAGATCTCGCTCCGTGCGATTTCTATCTGTTCCCGAAACTGCATTTGGCGATGAAAGGAAAGTGGCACGCATCGATTGAAGCCATTGAGAAGGCGACGACCGCCGTCCTAAAGACCATTCCAATAAAGGACATGGAGAAGTCGTTTGACAACTTGTTGGAGCGTGCAAATATGTGTATCGATGCAGAAGGGGAATACATTGATTAATAAAAATGATTTGTTCCAAAATGTACATTGTTTTTTTGTTTTTTTTTAAAAACGTTCGGTTTCTTTTGGAATGGAGGGTGTATAGTGAGTATTTGTATCGCCAATGCATCACTAAACGAAATAGTAGAACAGCGTAACATTCCGTGAGCTACATTCTAACTGGATAATGCTAACATATAAAGTATTCTTATCTGAAACCTAGTTTTTGATGTTTAAGTTCCAGATTCTATACACGAAAGCCGCCCTACAAAGATAAAGTATTTTTGATGTGTTTTATAGTTGAAGTGAATCCATAAAAACGTACTACTTTAAAAGAACGAAACAATCGCTCCATTTCAAACAAAAGTCCATTTTAGCCTTATTTAGTGAATTAATATTTATCTGCTCTTACTTTTCTTTTCACTTTTATCTCGGTTTCAAATGAAAGACAAACTTAGGTTTTGATCATAGAGTAAGGAATATAAATAGAGGGAACCTTAGCCTGTTTTGTTGGAGAGGGGAATGAAGCCAAGAGACGTAAGGGACGAGGCATTTCGGACATATTGACTAGCCCCATATTTAGAGACCCTCTTTTCCGATTATTGCCCCCCTGAGGTGCACTCATCTTCCTATTGAAAAAGGCAATTCTCACAGTACTCGGTAAAGAGGTACTTTAATGGGGCCACACAAGATGGCTGCTGATGAACCGGAATTTGGCTTCATGTAACGTCATGTATGTTCTCTCTATTTTCTTCCTAACTCTATGGTTTTGATCCTGAACCATTTTCAACGTAATAACCTTGTAGAAACAATTTATTACGTGTTATCTATGCGTGTTATGTTCTTATAATTACACACAGCAGAAATAAGGCAAATGTGCTGTATAGTTAATTGGTATTAACTCTGATAGAAATGTCTATGGTTTTTCTATGCTCGACAGTGTCAATAAGAATGCTGTACAGACGAATATTATGAATTGAAGAAATTTCAGATGAATGTGTTTACGTTTGTTCAGATCTTATTCAATGAAGAGGCATTTTGCTCAATGTCCAAGCATTTGCACATTAAATTGGTAATTCTCAAATGCGTTACTCAGCGAGATTCATTTGCAAGTAGTAGTGAACAAGAGCATTGCTATTTAATGATTAATACATTAAGGTACTTAAGCAATACAATACTTAGTCTTGCAATGATGATTTCCTCTTTATGCCTCAGTACGTACGACTGGATTTACGAACTCACAGGTCATCTACATGACAACTAAATTTGTTATTAGTTGCAATATTCATAAATCAGCTAAAGTCAGTGTAGCGATCGAATCTTGTATAATTTGCTATATTATATTCTTTAATAACAAACGCAATATACAGGGGAATAATAAGAATAAGAATGTGCACATTTACTGTTCATATTAACAAAGAAACGAAGGACGGGAGCCTGTAAGCATCTGGATGCCACTCAACAACATGATGTTGCTAGCATTTTTTTAATACGACAAAATATAATCAAAGATTTGTAATTTTCGAAATCAATATTTTATGAATATTCGTACATGTTCGAGGGATTAATAACTTTCTCCTTTATGAAATTTGTCATGTTGTTCACTTTTGTATACGGATTTTATACATATTGATTTTCAGCAATGCCTACTTCTTCAAATATCTCAAGAGATCTCACGATTCATATCTTACTAAAAGATGAACATAATTCAACATTGCTCTACCATTAAATTCTGAACTTTCGATATGTATGTCGAAGCAAAAAGTGTATTTTACATGAAAATGTTATACTGTGCGCATTTGTGTAACAATTTATTGTTTTAGTGTGGCATACTTTGCCGAGTACATGCTATATTTGGATACAGTGTTACAAGAATGCACTCACTATGAAAATGGTATACACCACGCTTTGTTATAAACAATATTTTAGATTTTAATGGCAAAGCAGGATTATATTGTAACCGTTTCCTCTTTTAGAATATTATACCTACATTGCAAGGTTTCCTATTAAGATGCTGGACGGAAAGTTAAAAAAAAAAAAAAAAAAGAATGTGTCCAAAATTTAAATGAAGTCTAAACAAATAGCAAAGTGTCGCCAAATCTTCACAGTTTTCCGAATTGGGTTGTTTTGATAAAGGAAATGCAATCATACTAAACATTAAGCTTTGAAAGTACAGACCTTTGGCAACATTTGGAAATATTAACCATTTTATTAACAACGTCTTTTATTTTGTGCGAGTTGTGGGCTGAATTTAAGATATTTATAGGCACATATTCTTTACCGTTCATAATAACGAAGTGTAAAATTAATTGTGTTTACATTTGACATATATTGTTCTTTTATTGTTCTATAGGTCTCCACAATAGTCGTCAAAATTTTAATAAGACTCGTTGTTGTTTAATAGAAAGTCATGTGCTCTAAATATGAAAACAATGAATAGATATAAGTAAGTGCATACTTTGATAGAAATTTCATACGTATTAAATCAGAAATATCATAACAGCACGATTATTGTTATACCACTGTTGTTTCCTTCTAAGTATTTGCATACTTATAACTTTCATATAGGCAATTGAAGATTCGATACAAGAACAAGTACGTAAAATTTAATAAAATTTACAAGAACTTAAAAAATACGTTAAAAGATCAGAGAACTATATTATTGAAAAATAAAAGAAAAACGTGATCGTTGAAAATCCGGGACATAAAGCCCAATCTCATATTTGCTTGTCGGGTGGTTGATCTATTAAGTTCAATTGGTAGAGCACCCAACAGACAACTGACAGATCTGTATTGGATTTTCGATCTTAAGTAACCATTTTCCCCTGCATTTTTGAACACACATGTAATGTCTTTGTGAAAACGGAAATAATATACAATATTTTCATCCTTCACGATTTCTGAAAGAATCCCCATTCCACACTAATGAAATGCCTTTATCTTCGACGTCAGAAACACTAGTTTGTTCAGCTGCGACAAGTGTAATGCTCCGTATGCATAGTGATTGGATGTCGTGGTAGTTGCCCAATAGGCAGTCACCTAACGATACAGGTGAAGATTCAGATTCTACCTTCGGTCACTGAAGCAACTAACTTTTATGTATAAAGCAGTAATTCTCTGGATATTATTAAGTTATTTTAACAACAATGCGTTAGGAATAATTCCATTTTTTTTTTTTTTTGCAGAATAGATGGTTTCTACATTCAACAGTTTAGTTACATACTGCTGGTTCTCCGTTTGTTCGTTTTTGTACATGCTGTATGTTCAAAGTTCAAACTTGACAATATTACAGATCTCAGTTTTGTTTGCATTAATGTAAATCATAACGAGAATTGAGACGGGAAGAAGAATCAGTAATTAGTTGTCCAGGGATTACTGTTACGGACGTCAGAGCACTCCTGTGGATGCAGATAAACTAGAATTCCGCTTCCGGGTTTTATGACTTGCGCTGGACAAATATCAGTATAATACATAGACTTACTAGTGCCCTGGCAGCTACGTTCACATTTGCATATGAAAAAGAGCTCTTCAAAGAAGGGTGATATCTGTTAAACATAAAATGAGCGTAGGCCAAATACCAAAACAAGGTAGAATAAAAACAATTAGAAAAGGCAAATCTGCAATCTGGAGTTACAATATTGTAAGTTGTGGAGAGGAGCTTAACAAAATCTATCTCTGTAACTGACCTTTCTTCTTTTGAACTTTATTCTTATTATCTTCATGTGGAAAGGACCCGACCTGGCAGCCGTGTGGGTTACGGCGCTGAGCCAGCGACTCGAAGGTTCCGGGATCGAATCCAGGCTGAGGTATGGATATTTCTGATTGTGGATTTTAACTAGAACGTGACGGCCCGAAGTCAAAAGTTACTAAAATGGCAAATACAAAATAAATTTACCAAAGTTTTTATGTGTAAGCTTATGTTTTTATGTTTTTTCTAGCATTGATACAGACATTGATCTTATTTTAAGATAAAGCGCATGGATTTACTTGGTTTGATGGAGCGGTAATGGTCGTCGCAATCAGGAGTTCAACTGACTTTACCCCCACAATACTTAACCATAGAGAATTAGCTCAAATTCATTAAAATCTTTCATAAAAAGGAAATATTTAAAAGAAAAATTTAAGAAAACCCGAATGTCTTACACTTGAACGCATAATGGAAGTAATTGGAAAAGGCTAAATCAAACATTTCTCAGTGTATCAAACCATATATCGAAATTACGTCGAAAATGATGCACTTGTACTTGTACCGGTAGTGTGAGGTCATTTGCAATTAAAATGACCCTTTCTATGATTTACATAAATCATTAATTTTCTTTCGTGTCTTTCTTTTTTCTTTTTGTTTGTTTGTTTAAAGTGACTAGATTTTATATAGGAATACTTGATTAAATATTATAACTGTCAAGTGTACTAAATTACTTTCACTATCTATCTAATGAAAAAATATCATATACTGATAATAGATTAGTCCGTTATTCCATACAAATAGAGCAGCTCAAATCGTCATAAAGCTTGTGTTAACCACGGTTAATTTCTGAGGAAGAAGTAAATATTCAATTAAATAATATTATTAACAATAAATTAATCTCACAATAAGACCAAATGTACTGTACATACCTATGATTTGTTTGGGAATTAATTAATGATTTCCAAAACTTGATAAAATGTAATCGAAAAGCAGCACTTAATACAACAATTCTATTATTGAGGAAATGGCACATGAGACTGTTCATATAACATTATAACGCATCATCCTGATTTAATTTGTTGAAATCATGCAATATTTCGATGCTCCTATTTGTATCTTTATCAACCACGAAAGCACAAAGAGTTAACTTAAATATGTATTTATTACTACTTTATACATTGAAAATTATATAAATGGAGGTATCGAAACTTTCATGGTGTATGTAAACTAAACTAGAATAGTGGAATATAATTCATACTATCTGAATCCCGCGGTCTCTACCTGCACTATAAATGGTTGGCAACACTGAAAACTGGGACGGTCAGAGGGTTGGACAGTATATTTTCTATGGTGTCGAATAATGTTTATGTCAAATTTGTTACAGATATTTCAAAAGATATGGAAACAATTAGAAATATTGTTTATAAAATTGGTTAGCAGCAATGCCAATTGCGGCATCCAAACTAACCATTACCTGTTCCAGAACGTAAATACCAAGTTTCATGCGGATATATCGAACGATATGGATGAAATGTAAAATATTAAAGATTTGATCTAGCGCTTGTGGTTCAGTGGTAGAGCGTTGGCTTGGCATTCGGGAGGTCGTGGGTTCAATCCCAGCGGTGGACCATCCAGGTAGGTTTCTCTCAGTCACACGAGGCACATGACGGACTTGTACCTTCAACTTAGACCCTGACGGGCACCTTCCTACTTCCTTTACAATCCCCTATACCTGCCTGAACTGTAGATAAATAATGGTCATAAAATAAAATTTAAATTCATATTAAAATTTTGAAATTGTTTGGGAACATTAATAAATGTGGCAAATGCGGCGGAGGAAGTATCTCTCATGTGTCCCAGTATCTAAATCTCAAGTGTCGTACAGATCTTCCTAATGTGAGAAAGCTGTTTAAAATACAAATATTTTGAATTTGGTTGGAAACACTGACAACTATGACGCTGCGGTGCTCGGAGTACCTCTCGGGTTTCTCCCAGTACATGATATTGATCCGTCTAATGGTACTGAAGCAATCTGAAATATTATTTTTAATTGGTTGGCATCACTGACGACTATGTCACCAGCGGCACCCAAAATATCTCTCTGATCTGCGCAGTACCTAAATTCCAAGTTTGGTGCAAATACGACCAATAATATGGAAACAATTTAAAATATTGCTTTTTTTAAAAAATAAAACGGTTGACAACACACAACTGTGACGCCTGGAGTAAATCTCTGATCTGTCCCAGTACTTAAATGGCTCAAGATTTGTGCTGATCAGTATAATGATATGGAACCAACTTGAAATACTGATTTTTTTGTAATTGGTTGGCAACACTAATAACCGAGGCGCCCGGAGTACTTCTATGGCCTGTCCCAGTACCTATTGCATATGTACGCAAAATTTGATGTAAATCAATGGGCGTATGTAGATTCATATAACCAAACACATTTATAGAATTTGAAGTTTTAAATAGACTTCCATTGCTTCGCTGGGGGCGCTGGGCTAGGCACCCGTGAGGGGTGCGACCCCAATGTCAGTAGTTTGTGGGACTGCCCCCTTTATCTTATGCGGAACTACACCGCTATGGTATCCATCTGCAACCTACCACGGGGGGGGGGGAGTTGCGCCCCCAAAGGGAAGTTTGACTTAATTATTGTAACCTACTCTTGGTCATACACCTTCATACAAAATTTCGTTTCTCTAGCTTCAATGGTTCGGAAATTTGGTTTTTGGGCAGCCATTTTGGATCTCAGTTGACGACTTCTTGAACGTTTTCTTATATTCGCGTGACCTACTTGTGATGGTACACCTTCATGTAAAATTTCATATATATCTAGCTCACACGGTGTGGAAAATGAATTTTGGGTCCGCCATTTTGGATCCAAGATGGTGAGTAACCTACTAGTGATGATGTACCTTCATATCAGATTTGAAGTTTCTAGCTGTAGCCGTTTAGGCTGTGTATTCTAAACAATAATGGATTCGGCGGCCATTTTGGAGCCAAGATGGCGACTTTTTCAACATTTTGTAATATTTTCTTAATTTAGTAGTAATGTTGTACCTCCATACCAAATTTAATTTCAGTAGCTCCAGCCTTTTAGGCTTTGTATTTTATACAACAGTTGGTTTGGTTGCCATTTTGGATCCAAGATGTCGACTTCTTCAAAATGTCGTTTTTGTTTCTTTACCTACTCATGGTCAAACACCTTGTTACCAAGTTTGGTGTTTCTAGCTCCAGTAGTTTGGCCTGCGAATATTGATGATCAGTGAGTGAGTGTGAGTGAATCAGTGACCATGAGGCCATATAGTATATAGACTCGCTTTGCTTCGCTGAGGGCGCTGCCTTCAGACACCCGTGGGAGCTGCGCTCCCAACTTTTTTTTTGGTGGGGCTGTGCCCCCTTTATCGTAACCAGAATATCCGTGGCACTCATTCCCCTTGGTGCCGAGCTGCCTCCAACGCCCCGGGAGAGCTGCGCCCCATAGGGGAAATTTGTTCCATTTATTATAACCTACTCGTGATGGTACGCCTTCATATAAAATTGTATTTCCGTAGCTACCATGGAGTGGAAAATGGCTTTATGGCGGCTATTTTGAATCCAAGATGGCAACTTTTTCCAAAATGTTCTAATATGTTCCTAAACTATTTGTGATAATGCACATTTATGCCAAATTTCGTATCTCTAGCTCAAACGGTGTGGAAAATGGATTTTTCGGTCCGTCATTTTGGATCCAAGATGGCGTCTTTAGAGACATTATTTTCGAAACCTAATGCTGTCGGATTTTTTCCTTTATCTACTCATGGCCGACACCTTCATACCAAATTTGGTGTTTCTAGCTTCTGTAGTTTGGCCTGGGAATTTATATGAATGAGTCAGTGAATCAGTCAGTGTCCATGGGGCTATATAGTATATGGATTAACAAAACTGATAATTGGGGACTTGGGGGCCGGTACACAATTGTTCTATTATTTCGACTCATCTGCGGTCGGAATGGTTGATAATATATTTAGGGAGAAATACAAACATTTAAAAAATATTAATGAAAATGGATCCACTAGAATTTGTTGGGCGACTGGACAAAGTTATGCGAAAAGAACTCCCGTAGCCAATGTATAGGGAGAATATTTCGATTCTCTTTTATTCAAAGTTGGTGGGAAGGAAACGAATGCGAATGCTTCGTAACATATTTAGGTACAAATATGAACATTAAAAAAATCGGTCCAGTAAAAAATCAAAATAATGTAAATTTCTTTTTCTTTTTTTATGTGAAACAATGAACAATAATATAATTTATTTTCTGGCTTAATTATTTTGGTACAGATGAGATAATAAAGTTGAAATAATTCATTGCACCAAACAATGCGGATAATTTGCAAGTTGCTCCGTATTTACTAGAAAGTAGATTATAGGAAAGTGAAGTTGGAAACACTGAATTTTAAAGAAATTTTCGTCAATGAGGTAGCATGGAATATTATTGAGTTTGTTTTGTGTTCGCTACTGCCTTTGGGGAATGACTAATGAGAGGAGTTAGTTCTATGAACAGAAATTTCCTGTGAAGTCAATCACCCGGGGGTTGTTTATTTCGTTACAGAAAGGAAGGAAGAAATTTAATTGGGCAGTTGAGAACCTCCTGACGGCAATCATCAGGCGTGATGAATTTCCTTGAACTCCAGTCATTTTTCCGGGAAGTGAAGCAAGAGCTTGGTTCAAGGCAATAACGAAATAATGAAGGGGAAAAGAAACAGGAGCGATACCTCAAGAAAAAGTTTCTACTATAATAAGTTAAGAGTAGGAGTGATTAGAGAATATATATTGATTTTTGTGATGTAATGAATTTAATAAATTTATTTAGAAGTAAAATCAGTTCTTACTAGAGTCTCATTAAAACTTTAAGTTAAGATCAAATTCTTTATTATTTCTGTATCTCGTATGGAAAGAAATCCACAACGTTTGAAAAGCCAACATGAAACTATGCATAGATATTAGATTTTACAAATAACAAAGCGTTATAAATATTTCTGATACCAAAATATTGTCGTGGAAAACTATTTTGATCATTACACTCATTGTACATTTTCATATTTACATTATTTTATTAGGCCATTTTAGTAACGTCGAAAAAAAATTGCAAGGAGTGGAGATAAATCGCTGGTCGTGAAAGCCTTTAACCAACCGAGCTTCAAAGAGTAGAATAAATCGGACATATGTCAAGCTTTACTTAGAAGAAGTTCGGCGGAGGAACTTGAGTTCAGAAGTTTAACTAGATTATTATACACAAAATATACAAAAGATACAGAAGTCATCTAAAGTTAGTTTGTCGAAATTGTACAAGATGTTATATCACTGTTAATTTATGTGTACTGCATTGTTCTCCGAATAATTATTTCAACTATTTATTGACAATGCTCCAATTTCTTTCCAGCAAAAATAAGTTATTCAGTATTTGAAAGCAGTATTATAAGACTTGCTACCGACTGGCCAGTCAATATACAATATCTACTGCTTTGGTATTCATCTTTAACTTTACGCTACAATAGAAACCACACTTTATGACCTTATATATAGTAATGGATAGAGTTTGAAACAATCTAATAATTTAATAGCAAAAAGAAGAGTTTATAATTCAGAAACAAGGATCCATTTTTTGTAAAAAAGACAGACGTTATATTTTCATTGTTCACTAAGTTACTTTATTAAGACGACATGTTTGACTTTGAGAAGGAGTACTAATTGCGACCTGGTGTTGTGCGAAAACTTCAGCAATTAATTTGTTTTATCTGAATTAATCTATAATATCAGAGGGAATGATTCCAAATGTCTTGTAGTCAATATTGGAAGAAAATATAATTGGAATTGTACTTTGTATTGTAATGATACATCTGGTAATGTATTTTAGTTTCCATGTTGGTAGTAAAGATTTAAAAATAAGTAATTGTCAGCGTCAATAAATAAGATTCTTTGGTCATTATATGAGTTTGGTATAGAATTATATATGATTATTCTTTATAATGCACACCTTAGTATAATTAACATTCTCGGCCTGTACGATAACAGAAAAATCAGTAACAAAAAAATATTAAAGTTGGCGTACCATGTTTTGTGGATTGGTTTTCATGAAAACAGGAAGTCAGTAGATAACTACCTGGATTGTTTCAAGTTATATAGTGATATACAGGGTTTCAAACTGGACAATAAGCAACAGATTTTGCTTACTTCACTATCTCCGGAACTATATTCAAAAATAAAAGAAATTGTAAAGCCACAAAAACTAATGAAAGTACCTTTTTAAAATCGCTATTATTGCGGTGTATTTACATTGTGGAACTCATAATAAGTTCAGAAGAGACCAATTTATTGAGAATGTAGTAGCTCTCGAACTACATAAATACCAGTCATATCCCACGAAACTCATTGCAGATTAGAACACAACACGCCAATTAAAAGACAGTTCTGCAGGTCAAAATATTAGTTTAACTTTACAACAAATCTATCGCGAATTTAGTTTAATAGACGGATGAGAATGTTTGTTTCTCCAACACTCAGGCGGAACGATTTTTACTCTAAAGGTTGGTCACGTGTGGACGTGATTTACTTAGCGCAACAATTTGAAAATAAACTTAAAATGATTGAAGAAAAGGTGCCTCTCATTCTTAGATCATCTTCTCGTCTGGTGTAAAGTACAAACAAATATTGTGACTCATTTTTCAATAATTTTTGTGTGAAAATATAATTCTAGTATATGTGATTTAAATAACTATCAACAAATAATTCATGAATTATGGGAGTTTCATTAGAAAAAGTCATACCGAAATGTTAATTTACAATTGTGGTGGTGCAGTTTTAAAAAAGCGGTTAAATTTTTCACGATTTCGTTTTAAACAATTTTTTCACAAACAAGAACATGAACAAATACAAAGTGCTTATTTATCGTTACAATATTTCAATGAACTTGCACAGATGGACATACAATGGCTCCCTAAGGTTAAACAGTTACAAAGCAAATTAAGTTTTTTACGTGACAAACGTTTACAGAGTGTTCATGTGCGCGCCAAATTGTAACAGATAGGTATTAAGGAAACACCGGTATATCCGGCACTTATAAATGAGCGAAAACTAGCCAAGTTCAAAATGATTAATTTATTTACGGATTCTTTTGGGAAAAAAGTATCTGTATAGTGCAATACGAAAACATTAGCAAACATTTTATCAGCAACAACCCATGTTAGGAGCGGAAATCCTCTTTAGGAATATCGAATGACCCACTCTAACTCCTGAACAAAAAAACAATACTCGGGAATCCTATAACTTCGCAAGAAATACATCGCGCAAAATCTCATATGAACACCCAATCGACACCTTGCCCGGACTTCGTTTTTATAAAGTTTTTAAACACTTAATTGTTCCGTTTTTGGCTACATTGTACAATCAATTTTTAAACAATAGACAAAAAAAGTAATGGAATTTGTCCAAGCCATAGATTTATTTCTGCCCAAGGCGGGAAGCAAAACCACCACCACAGGATATCGTTTGATTTCTTTCCTGAACACAGATTATAAGATATTAACACGTGTGCTTACTGAAAGATTACAACTCTTGATGAGTTCTCTACTGGAGGAATGTCAAGGGGGTCTCACAAATGCGGCCCATTCAAGCCCTTCTTGCAACGATGCGCGATATCATTAAGGCTCTTCAGCATCATATTACACCTGAATTTGCCTTTTGTTCTACTGATTTTGAAAATGCTTTCTCATCTCTTAATATCCAATATTTATTTTATATTGCATCAATTTAATTTTACAGAGCAAGTAATTCAATTGTTAACCTACTTGTATCAGGTACGTACCATTCAGTTGAATATTAATTATCGATTAATGACTGAATTTCGAATGCAGCGAGGATTACATCAGGGTAGTTCGATATCCACATATTTATATAATTTAGCAACGGTCCCACTCACGAAAAGTGTCAATAAAAAATTGGTCGGATTAAATTTACACCATATTTTTCGAAAAGTAATCGTATGCCCAATGGATATCGAGCTAGACAGAAATAAATTTAATAATGGACACCTTATGACATTTTAGTTCAGTTTCCAATATCCTTCCCAACTCAACTAAAACTAAAATACTTCCATTCACCCACACCGAACACAAAGGGTGGCATCAGTATGGCGAAGTGGTATCTCAATTGAAATTTTTGGGAATATATTGGACTACTAAAAACTATTTCTTTAAATGCAGATAGTTTATTACGTCAAATTAATTGGAGTCTTCAAGTTTATAGATATTGTTTTCAAACTTTATTGGCACGTGTTCAATTTCTTAATATATACATATTTAGCAAAGGAACTCATATTATTTAATTATTTCCATTGCCAAATAAAACATATGTAGCGATTTCTACCAGGATTGGTTGCTTTCTCTGATTTTCTTATAAATTACGTGTACATACAAATACGTGTCATTTACCAATCAGTCAAGGTGGATTAGGATTGCGAATTTTATAACAACAAGGTCGAGCTCTCTTTATTCATCGAATCGTACAAGTCATGGAAGAATTTCCTGATACTTAATCCATACAGATCATAGAATAAATTTTTCGTCGTATAGACGATCAATTACCAGAATGGCGTTGATTAATGCCATATTTAATAACTATTTGTATTGATATAATGTATGGATTAGCGGCGAAAGTACCCATAGACACAATGACTGTCAAACAAATCTATTATTATTTATCCGAAGTTTCCAATCCCTATTTACCTGCAATTCAACGGCACTTTCCGTTGATTCGATGGGAAGAAATATGGCAAAATTTAGCACATTTAACATGCCTGCCTATTGTTTTTAATACTGAATATCAAATCCGTCATCGAATATATCCAGTTAATAACATATTTTATACTTTAGGAATGACAAACTCACCTTTGTGTGTAGCATGTAAAAAATAGATACTATTTGTCATAGAATAAGTAATTGCAAATTGCCTAATCCGATCTGGCTTCAATGTAAAAAAAATCTGTGGAGAGTTACGCGTGCCATGTCTACGCACTATACAGATCCGGCTAATATATTTAATGGCCTTCCAAGTCTTACCCAAGGCCAAAAGAATAATAATATTTTGGATTCTTGCTAATAAGATTGATTTAATATTTGGTACGCCAGAATTACAAGATAGAGAATTTTATATTGATTATCTCAAATATCAATTCAATACTATGTCAAAAAATAAATACAAATCTGCGTATCGGTAATTACCATTATACACTCTAAATAGACAAATAATGTTATTTGTTTAAGTTTGTTTATTGTTAAATATTAGATTTTGTAAAACTTATATTTTCTTTATATCAATAAAATTAATTCAAAAAGGTGGTCAGCATGTGAGACTCTCATTCTGAGGTTCTGGATTCGATTCCAGTCTGGATTTCAAAATATTTTCTTCAAGGAATTAAACGCTGTAAATTATTTTCGCGATTACTCCTTAAAGAGGTTTATCCCGTAAAGGAAGAAAAACACAAGACAGAGAAAGAAGGGGCAGGGGGAGAGAGACGCAAACTGTGTGTTCATAAGAGATAAAATTTCATTTATTTCCATGTCTTGCGCCATTTTTGTTCCCCTCTTTCCTTGTTTTCTCCTCTCTTTTTCGCTCTTTCTAGGTCTTCTTCCATGCTCTCTCTCTCTCTCTCTCTCTCTCTCTGTTTCTCTCTCTGTTTCTGTGTGTGTGTGAACAATGCATACTGGTGATTTCTCCATGATGTCCATATTATTAATTTCCTTTTCTTTTCATTAATTCCTATTTCTCTGAACTTAATGTGAATGGCATTCTTGTCTATCTATCTCGTGGTTCTCTAAATGGTGATGAACGAGTTTATTCGTTCTTGCTTCAAATAGAGGAATATCCTTGCGTACCATGTTTTGGAGCATATGTGTACTGTAATGTTGGTTGACTACTATAAGGCGTACAGTACAACAATTCTCTTGGGGGGAAATGCTACTACTGTATTTCTTAATTCCAACCCTAATTTACTTTTGTAAGTAACTGCACAAATTTACTGAAAATAATTAGAGAAATGAACGTGAGGAGATTTTGCAGGTATTAACTAGAGCAGAAAATCTGTAATGACAATAATTTGCGGATGACGTTTAGTACCTCCCCTAAATTAATCAAAGACTATTACTTTCTAAAGTAAGCCCACATGCAGCAGATGCTACTAAGCAATATTCCTTACTGTATTTGTAAAGTAAACTAACCTAACGATATCTAACCTAAAAGTCCGTAATAGTTATAATATCACGATTCATAGGCCTAACCACTATCAAATTATTTGGGAGAGATACTAAAAAGGAGCCTAATTTGTAATGATATGGAGTCTGCACTCCTTTAGTTCATAATCAGCCTAACCTATTATTTTTGGCCGCTGTCGTCAATTTCGGATTTAAGCCCTATTGCTAGACTCTTCACCATCCTACAATTATGGATGTAACTGGCGGGTGGAGGTGGGGGGTTGGATCCCAGTCCTGCCTAGCCCAAGCTGAGCCTCCCCCAAAACAAATCATAGTTAATAGCCAGTTGTAAATGTTATATTTACTGAAGTTTTAACTCTAGGTAGGGCTAAAGATGTAGTGTTTCTTTTCTTTTCTTAAGTTTTTGTTTTATGTTATTCACATTTGAAGTTTGTTTTGAAGACCTGCGATAAAAAAAAAGTCTAAGCCACAATTTCAGTTTTGTCAAAGAATGGCCAATTATACTCTTCTCCCTCTTGGGGAAGAAAAGTCCGTATTGTCCAATTGTCTATTTTTGTCAGTTTTTTTTTTGACAAAACTGAAACTGCACCTTAGAATTTTTTCGTCGCAGGTCTTCATTTGCAAGACCAATGTTCGAGTGTGTGTTTCACGAGCATGAATGGCTCTTTTTTGTTAATTATTGTAATCATTAATTGTATTACATTTTATTTTGTATATTCGACTGCTTTTTATTCTTTTTCACTTGTATTGGGTGTGCAGATATTGACGCAGAATGGTGGTCATACATACCCTATACAGTGCTCATATTTCCTTTGTACCATGGGAAATATAAGCTCTGCACTCATACCTTACTTTTCTCTTCATTACTCGGATACCAGAGCATGTACAACTCAGTTGTTTAAAGAAGAACCTGTCGTACTTTTAGTCGTATTTTGAAATTTGTGTAATAAACCATTTTCGAGATACAATTGCATTTTCATTAACTATGCTCATATTCACCTACCTGACTTCCCCTACAATGACACATTCTTCATCAACACATTACAGAAGCTGCATTCGGGCCCCATGTCAACCCGGTCCTGCTCGATTTTAAATCAAGGCCGTTCGGCCTAGTTCCTAGCCAGATAGAAAATCTTACTGGCCAGACCTGATCAGATCAGAAAAGTGGGTGCCGAATACAATCAGCCTCTTTTTCGGACAAACTGGTAGATCCAGCTGGGCGGTGTGTATGGGACAATGTCGGGCCCTACTATAGAGCTCTACCACACGTTTGTTTGAAGGATTAATGTTGTACAATTTGTTTCCGATTTAAAACCTTCATTTTCTAGGGTTGTTACATGCTTTTATATTTATCATGTTACCAGAAAATCTAACATTATACTCAAATAAGACAATTTCATCTAAAGAATAGAATATATGAAAAAAATATTTTCTCAACGCTTGTCCGCTGATCTCTTCTAACAAATAAATGTATGAATTGCAACTCTTAATAATGATTAAAGGTATAATGAAGAAAAGACAATGCAGTCTACTTTAATATTCTGAACTTACATTCAATAAAAATACATATTAGATTAATTAATTAACCCGCTCATAAATAATGAAAGTTTCGTATAATTTGTATTAACTACGATTAAAGTCCCTATAAGGTGCAATTATGAAGAATCAAGTAACAACTTACTTAACCAAGCAAAAAGTATTTATTTACATATTTTTTAAGATAATCAATGTCCAGGGAAACCCACTTAAATATACACGGAATATATTTGGAATATATTTTCAAGCGTAAGCCATAGTGCTGTTATCACCCATACAAATACTTCTAAAATATACATTTTTGTCAATCAAGAAACATTAATAAAACATATCTTCTTAGTCAAATATGAAAAAAAAAAAAAAAGATGCCCATGTTTAAGAAACAGCGAAAAAGAACGAAATGGACTTTAATAAATACATTAAGAAGGTATTTGCTCTTTTCAGTGAACACATCAATTTGAGATATTTCCTGTGTATCATGCTAGGAATTTTAATTTCGCCTGTTATAGGCTTCAAACAGCATCAATATCCAACTTACAGTACTGTACAACATCAAAGGAAGAAAAGATTTATATATTTTAATGCAAAAAATAATGGACTTAACCCTTAATACCGCAAGGTATTTTAGTTACACAAAACCACAAGGTGTGTCCAGTGGACACATACCGAATTTTGACCTCATTTCGTTTGTAAAACGTAATTTCTTTATTTAATTTGTTCATTAAACTTACAAATATATATCATTACGTTCTTGTATAAGCTAAATATTCAGTGTTTCCAACTATTATACTATCTTATATACACGACTTATTTGAAGAACTAAACACAAATATTTTCTTGAATAGATATGTTTTGGTACGTCATTGACACTGTTACCTTTTGATGTGCAAACATAACCCATCCTTGTGAAAACATGAAATATTCAGTGTTTCCATCTCCTAGTACTAGCTGACACACAGGATTCATTAGATAAACTAAACACACAAATGCTTTTTCATATATATGTTTTGGATATATTCAGTTACATCACATGCGAATTGTTGTACATGTTCTGTCAGACTTTCATTTGGCACATTGCAGGCACTTACTGATAACACTTGAATACTCAGAGCAGACATTAATTTTGCAAATATCACACACTTGTCTCTGCATTCCGCATTTCTTCGAGTCGCACATATAACATCTTCTCTTGGGCGTAGGTTTCTTTGTATCAACACCTGTGGATGATACATCTGACTGGGCTACTGGAACACCTCCTGTTACATCGATTGCTGTTAGAATAGGTCTCTGCAGTCCTTATTTCCTTCTTCGATGGATTTGAGGGAGAACCAACGATTCTGCCAACTCGACGAGAAACATATGGCTTCTCGAGTTCGTTTTTCTTACGTTCCGCTGAGGACTGATGTTGAACCACACAACATAGGCGGCAACAGCTGATACATCCAAAAGATTCATAAAAATTGCCAAAGGCCATCGATTGGTTTTTCTTTTGCGTGAGTAGCAGTGTACTAATTGATCTAGAGTATCAACCCCTCCTTTTGATTCATTATAATACAGTATCATTTCCGGTTTTGCTTTCTTTCTCAACTACAATATCGTTAGTGTTGTGCATACTTGACAAAAGGATAACAGACTTTTGGGACAGTATGATACTAATGTAAAATCACTTGTAAACCCAAAAATAGATGGTTGTTCACTTCTGGTCTTGTTGGGTTTCAGTTCTTCAGGAACAAAAGGTTTATTTTTTTCTCACAGTCGCGCTTTTATTTTGGTAGCAGCTGGAGCGTCCTTCTTCCAACGAGTACGATTTTTACTTATATACTCATTTGCACCTGAACAAGAAGGTACTTGAATGTCATTATCACTGTCCGCACCTCACTTGCAGCACTCACGTGATCCGTCTCACTCGAGTCACTTTCAACTGCTTCATCACAGACAAATTCTTCATCTGAATTTATACTATTATCTGAACACGATTCATCAGCTCCAAGTATTTGTTCGATTTCTGCTGAGTTCAGTTTTCTTTTTGACATATTTACGTAAACAGTTTACTCATAAACACAAAAAGCAGCCCTTCATTGTATAAATAATCTGGAATAACTTTCACCGCCAATAGCTAGTGGAAACAACTGAATGTATATAAGAGCATAACAATATTGCCAGCTACCTCTGTCAAGGAAATACTTACATCCAGCAGATGTATTGCTAAACGTGAAATATAAAAAATGTAAAAAGAATGAATGAATGAATGAAAATGTAAGGAGGAACGAGGGGAATGATAAACGATTGATGATTAGTAAATACAAAAATTTTAAATGCAATTTTTAATATATTTTAAATGTGTGTCCATTGGACACATATTGCGGCATTAGCGCACTAAACGTTTTACTAGGGCCATATGCTCCAGAAAGCAAAAGGAAGTATCAAACTACTTTGGTATTATAACACTACTGAATAGTTAGGAGCATAGCTAGAAGGAAAATAAAATTCAGAGAATAATAAATAAAATACAGCTTTAAAAAAAGTAACACTATGTGTCCATTGGACACACCTTGCGGTATTAAGGGTTAATGTACACAATAATTCATTTCAATTCATTTAACTTTGTCAGAGACTTTGTCATTTAACTGGACAGTCAGTTTTCGCGTCATATAGGCTGATCAAAGAACTTAGATTCAAACATAAGTGATGAAATTTATAAGATCATACTGTGAATGAAATAAATTAAAGAACTGTATAATAAACAAAAGTGAAAGATGTAGTTATTAATTAATTTAGAAATAAGTTTTAAATACAACATATAACGGTCATTCGAATTAACATATAAACAAAAAAGCTATTTAATAGCTTTACAGACAAAACCAAAGCGCCCCCGTACAATATCAAATATTCCTTTAAGAAAAATGTTAAATATCATATAATAAAATCCAACTGATTTTTCTGAATCTTAAATATATTCTCCGGGATAGAAATATTGTAGGTAGTAGATTGTAGATAGTGTGGGGTTCTATGTATTCTGTAGTTAGTCCAAGGGCGACTTTTGAATTAAGTTCAGTCTAGTTACATTTACAAAAAAAAAAAAAAAAGAAACCTGCACTTTTTGTTTTTTGATATCCGTGATAAAGTATAGCGTTATAAAGAAGTGTCACATTGATTGTGGTTATTAACAATTTTATGTGCGAAAAGAATATCTCTGATGGCACAAATTGTGCGAGGTGATTTCATGTTAACTTCATAATAGCTTAAAGTAATTGTGTATCCTAAATTGTGCTATTCCAATAACGAAATTTAGAATAAAATTTAACCAAGTAAGACACATGGAACATACCATGGACTATATTTTTACTTTGAATTTAGTAATGGTCTTCATTACTAGTAGTCTTTAGTAATTTAGTAAGACAGACGGAATAAGGGAGGGAAAAGGCTGCGTGAAGCAGCTGAAAAGTACCATCAACCCATTTGCCTGTTACTGAGGAAAAGACATTGAAAAAACCTCTGACAGTATGATCAGCCACTGGGATCCAACCTAGTGTCTTTTCATTGCGAATCCAACGCTCTACCACTAACCTATGGCCACTCGGTATGGACTATATGGGGACGCACTATGCAATACTAAATGAAACTTAGGATTTGCAAAAGAAGTGCAATCAGAATCCCTGTGAAAGAATAACTTAGATTCGTGGCCAGGAGCAAGTCACTTTTCATCAGGACTCTTTGGAAGATCCCTTCTAATATTGTCCTTCCAGCGATGTCTTGGCCTTCCCAACGGCCACCGCAATGGAATATTATCTTGATTCTTTTCCCATCCGAGATGTCTGCCCATCTTATACGCCGTGATTCAATTATTCTTACAATTCAAGGTAAATACTTGATAATACATTTTTAGTTATTTTTTTTTAAATATATTGCAACCACTTTTAGATCCCTTGATAACAATGCTATAGCAAAAGGGACCTTCAAGCTCAAGATGTCCGTCCGTCCGTGTCCAAAAATTTAATATTAGAAATTACAAGGTGTAGAGAGATATATGAGGTGCCATTGGAAAGAACTTGACTAGATTAGCTCAGGATCGCCAGAACCGTCTTGATTGGTACACTAGTTCAGTGTTGCCAACCCTTTTAAAATAATTGTTCTAATTGCTTCTATTCAGTTAGACCTAGATGTGCAAATTTGACATAAACAATATTCGACACAGTGGAAAATACTGAAGCTGTCTACATTTCAATTACCCCACTTTTCAGCGTTATCAACCTATTATTTTATAAAATTATTTAATTTTTTAAAGAGCTTCCATTATTTAAGAAAAAGCAGCACCAAGCTTGGTATACACATTATTTGACCCAATAACAACATACTACTGTTCTCAGTGCTGCCAACCCGTGTTCAAAAATATATCTCAGGAAGCACAAGGTGTAGGGAGATGCGTAAATTGTCGTTGGAAAGCTCTTGACTAGACTAGCACAGAGTTGCCAGAACACTCTTGATTGATGCAGTCGTGCAGTGTTGCCAACCCATCTTTTACACAATCAATTATTCATATTGCTTGCATTCAGCTAGATTTAACTGCGCCAAAATTAATATAAACATTATTCGATCGGCACAATAGAAAAGTACTGTGAGTTTTGCCCTACCTAAACACTGCATTTGTCAGTGTTGCTAGCCTATTTTATAAGAATTAATTCTTGAGTGGGCTAAAATGCTATCAAGGGACCAAAGCCTTTGCGATACTTAGTAGAGTCTCAGATCAAACTTATTTCAATATTAATACTATGAGCACAAAAATCTACAAATCATGCCCTCAGGAGGACATGATTAACTGCAGCTCCTTGTGCATAAAACTAAGAAAATATTAAGAAAAATATATTAAAAGAAGTATTCAAGAAATCTAGCTTCTTTCAGTACAAGTTGATGAATAGAACACAATGTATTCATTAACTCATTCTAGTACCTTCTATAGCCCATTTCAAGCAATCATATTTACTGTAAAAGAATTGAGATATTAAAATATTTCTCTACAAAGAATAATGAAATATTTAAAGTGCAAACATTTAGTGATCTTCTTCTTTCGAAACTTCTTAAAATTTTAAAACATTTTTTTTCTACAATAAACAACGAAATAGTGCGCAAGGTTTACAACTTACTGCTGTAAAGGGCATTTACCGAGTGACATATCACGATTTCGATGAAAATTCGTATATAGGTAAACATTTAGAGCCAAAATTATATCTGCTATGCTCACCAAAAAACGACAAACGGAACCCGAGAAAGATGGAAGGTAGAGAGCAAGTAAATCGAATACAGAGTAACGAAAACACATTTTTATTTCAAATTGTCATATATGTATTGAAAGCAAATTGCTTTGAATGGATACTGGACTAGAAACGATATACTCTGGAGGATATGACGACAATGAGTACATCTTGAATCTATTTTAAAAAAAATTAAATAGTAAGCGGCTAATGTGATGTATCAATTTGTGCTGAAATGTTCCAGGAAACCCAATGATTAATTTTGTTTTGTTATAATTCTATACGACAGAACGGCACGTGAAATTGTCCTGGAGAAAGTGCGAATCACCTTCACCTAGCATTGCGCCTTCTTGAAATTAGGATTTCATCTTCCGTTACTGTATTTGCAACTTTAAAATGCACTTCATGTTGCGACCATGAAGATTATATTTCCCAACATAACGGTACCTTTTCTGTAGCCGTTTGATTTTCGTTCCTTCATCTGTTTCAACAGAAAATATTTTTTCATTATTCTACTAACACATTCTTCAGACCACTTTTACGTGTACTTTTGTCGTACATGATTAGATGTATGCGAAAACTAACTTCATCATTGAGTTTCTTGGAACATTCCAGCACAAATTAACATATCACATGACCTACTTTCTATTTAGAAATTTTAAAGTAAAGTCAAGATGGCGATCATTGTCGTCATACCCTCCAGAGAATACCGCGTCTTATTCCGTATACATTAACAAACATTTGCTTTCAATATATAAAAGGATTTGTAAATGAAAAGACGTTTTCGTTACTCTGTATTCGATTTACTTGCTTTCTAGGTTCCATCTTTCTCTTGTTTCCTTATCGTTATTTGTTGAGCATAATAATTCTGTCTGTGAAGATCCATACATACAAATTTTCATCAAAATCGGACCATGTAACTTGGTGAGCGTCCCTTATAAGTGAGTTCCTTTTGTTAAATCTTTACCACCTACAATGATTTTTTTTTAACTCTGAACCACTGCGCATTTTTTGAGACACGTAATTCTATGCAGCTTTCTCGCATCAAACCCTCAATTAATAATTAGTTAGAGGTTTTTGATTCTTAAAATTAATTAAATATTTAATAAATATTTATTTATTAATAAGTCTGTTTCCTTATCTGTACACAGATATACAAATATAGACGTTTACAGTAAATTTAACAAAGGTTATATATTCAGACATGTAATGTGATATTCTTCAACGAACATTTCTTCCCTTTAAATTAGATTCTTCATTATATAGTGAGCATCTTGTCGTAAATAATTTGCCGTGGTGATCTTACTGCTTTTTCTAAACAAGAAAAGAGACTCAAGAAACCGTCAAAGGAAAGTAGGGTTTCAACGAAAAGCATTAGAAAACATTTTCTGTAATGGAATTGTTGTTCATGACAAGATAAAGACGCTACAAGGATGCTTCTTTTTCCTTGGCTGAAGAGATGCAAGCGCTTTGTTAAGAAAAGACAAGCGAAACAGTGACTTAATACCAAGACAACTGGGGGTGGCACTTGTGCATCTTCAAGATAAGAAAGGGTCGTGCTGATGACGTAAACTTAATTTATTAGACTTAGTTCCTGAAATCACAATCTGGTTTAGAAGTACGAGGAACAAACAAAAATGCTAAGGAAAACAGAGGAAACTAGTTAGCATTGCAAACATAGGGCGTCACCACAAAGTTGATTTTCCGTCTACTTTATGAATTGCGTTTAGTGCTTATAGTGTCTTGAGGATGCGAAACACTTTGATGTATGTCGTTTTGTCATATGAACTGCTAAGGAAACTTTAAAAGGGAAAATTAACATAGTGATGTGATCTTTAAACATGTATAATTGTCTTTCTTTTGTCATTATAATTAAAGAACAGGTTGTTAAAATATAAACGAAAGGTAATGCTTATGGTTTTAGCTCTTTATACAGCTAAAACCAACTACATTAATTTACTCCATATTCTAGAAGTGTGTATAATGTTGTTCTCGTTTAATTTACTCTATATAACAAGCATTTAAGATAACAGATTCAGGTCAAGAATTAACAGGAGTTTAAAATATTGGAAAATGAGATGCGAGTCTCAGCGTACTGATGATCTAGAAAACCGACTAAATGGGGATAACAGTAATGTTTCAGGCTTTATTTTGTTTCAACTGAAACGTTTATGTATCGGACTCTGTTGGCTAGTTAGTTCCCCGTTGTATTCAAGATTAAGATTACATTATGTGTACTTTACTTAGTTAACAGCTTTGCACCACCACACATACCCTCAGGGGCAATTAGCAGTAATTTACTAGTAAACTGAAACTTATTTTGATATTGCTAAATAATCCTTTGTTTCAGTTCCTCATTTTAGATTATTCATTACCAACTAATGGTTTGTGCTTCTCTCCTATAGACTGTATACTATACTGTAGACAGTGTATAATAAAGGCGAAGCTCAGAAAACAATGCGAAGTACTTTTAATGCTGAGAAATCGCACAATGTTTTGCGTTTCTATATTTCAGGATTACCGAGTAAGAGCGTTGCAAAACAAGGTACTGTAAGTTTCACCTCAAGATGAATGTACGATAGTTTTGTGTTTTAAAATGTTGGCTGCTTTTTACGAAAACAATCACTGAAGTATACTAAACACTACTCGAGGTGCATTGTTATGTAGCACAATTCCGTTCAAAAGCTCTTGGATAGTTCAAGATGTTTCAAGAGGACTATCAATCAACCAATAAACAAGGAGGGCTGGGGACTCATGTGGTCAATATCTGATGTCCAATACTTCATGCGACTTTCTGGGCTCATGGTTATTTAAGTATGTTGATTTGCATTCACATTTGTCTTCTAAGACCGGACGGTATTTGAGTAATGAGAACAACATAGAGGGGAAAGCGGTAAGCAACAATACTATCAGGGTCTACAATTATTCACATGGTAGTAACTGGCTAATTCTGATAAATATAAGCCATGATAGTCGGCTCTAATCAAGTTTTATACCTACTTTACCTCATAATATCTAACATGATGACAGCGAGTCGGCACAATAATATACATAAAATTACTTGTTTTTGAAATTCGTGTATTAAGTCGTCTTTATATACTTTTATTTTTTAATTCCTCATGACAGTAGGAAAATTGTTATGATATCTCTATACAATTTTACAAGAATATGACACTGACCAATTTTCAAAGTACTCTCAACGTTGATTCTTTGCGTTTAGTCTGTTATATTAAAATATTATAATATAGAAAAGCCATTAATATTAATATTTACTTACTGTCAATATCACTTCAAATTATGTGATATTTCTTTTGGATGCTACTGAGTTTCAGTGTATCTGTATTTCATGACATGAAAATTTTCAGATAAGATAAATCTATGGTTTTATGTAAGTTAATGTTTCGAATAAAGTAATACGGTTTTAAATAATATTTTTGTTTAAGAGAAAGAGAAAGAGAAAACCATTTTAGCACTAGAAAAATGGTCAAAAGTAAAATTTGCCAAAGATTGTTTCAGTCCTTGTAATATTGAGAAAATATCAAGAGTATGGAATTTTCTGTTACTTATACTGCAAATATACAGGGTGGCCCATTTTAATCTTTCCACAGAAATGTAGGAAGAATGAGAATACATAGAAACATGTTTGGAGTGCAAAGGGGGACGTCCAATACCGCCAAAAATAATTTCCCCCCCCGCCCGGGTAACGGTGGGTAACTTTGAAAATTCAAATGGCAACATGGGTCGAGTAGTAACTCGTTCGATAGGTCTTGGAAAACTAAGTAACGGTGCACAAAAATACTTTGTAGATGGGGCACCGTTTTCAAGATGGCCGCAAAAACATGGTCTCGATGTCAAATGAAACGTCCAGTACCCGTTAAATGAAAACCGTGGAAAGTAAATGAACGGAACAAAAATTGCAATGTAAATGGCAGAGGGCACATTGGATGGTGTGGTCCCTGGGACCCCAGTGACCTTCCTAACGGGGTCCCAGGGGCTAATTTCAAAATTGCAAAGGGCATCATAGATCGAGTGATACATCTTGGAAAACCAAAATCCTTGCAGTAGGAAACGATTGGCGGTATGGGCACCGTTGTAAAATGGCCACCAAGACATGGTCCCTACGTCAGAGAAAACGAAAACGGTTATAGTTAAATGAACAGAACAAAAATGCGATTAGGAAATCACAGAGGATATTTATCAGTGCACGGCTCGAGAATGATTCAACAAAAGAAAAGATGATTAGTGCAAAAGTGCCAGAATGCAAAGGAGGAAATTTAATACGTAGCATATTATCTCTCCAATCCATCCCCCACCGTAAGTGGGTGAAGCGGGAAGTAACGGTGATATTTCAAATCATAACCCTAGTTGAAAATTGCAAATTGATTTTACGCAACAAAATTATCTGAAATATTTTGTTGTCTCTTGAATGAGTAAAGAGAAGGTAAAAGGCGTGTGAAATGGTAATTTCCATTTGTAATGATGTAAGGCAAAAATGAAGCAACGGCAATGCAAAACAAGTTCTCGAACAATACAGTGTGTAGAACAATGTATTTGGACAAACGTTGGAATTTTTTAGCCGTCTGCACGATACTTGTTCGATGCGTTTCCTCCTGTGTCTTCTTGTATGTCATGGCCAGTGTGTTGTCTTTGTAAGTGCCCTCGCCTCGCACGTCCGGGATGCTTTCTTCGTAAGTCCCCTCGCCTCTCACGTCCGGGGTGCTTGTTCTTCGTGAGCTCCCTTGGCTTTCACTTCCGGGGTGTTTTTTCTTCGTGAGTCCCCTCGGCTCTCACGTTCGTGGTGCTTTTTCTTCGTGAGTCTCCTCGCCTCTCACGTCCGGGCTACTTTTTCTTCGTGAGTCCCCTCGCCTCTCACCAACAAAATGGACAAAATCAATGGCAGATTGTGTTTCACAACATCTCAATTAGCCTGAATACATAAATGAATCCGTCTGCGAAAATGCGTCACAGTTTGCAATAAAACGTTACGTGGGATTAACTCACAAGGTACTCCAATTGGCTGCATCATATATTTCCTAGTTACTGATTTGCGTTCATATGCAACATTCTTCAAATATCCCCACAGATAAAAATCTGGTGAGGATAAGTCTGGGGACCGTTCAGGCCAGTGTATTGGTCCGTTTCTTCCAATCCATCTTACAAGAAAACGCGTGTTCAAATACTGTACCACTCTTTGCGCAGAGTGCGGTGCCGCTCCATCTAATTTCACCCATATCCTCTGTCTTGTTTGTAAGTCCACCTCCTCAAGAAGCAATGGCAATTGATGTCTGAGAAAGTCCAGAAATATTTCACTAGTAAATTTCCATCGAAAAAATGTGGAAAAATGAGGTAACCATTGACAATACCACACCACACGTTAACACTCCAACGATGTTAAGCATCTACTAGTCTATGCCAATGAGGATTGACATCTGGTCAGTAGTGACAATTATATCTATTGAGTTCGCCAGTATTTCGAAATGTGGCTTCGTCAGAAAACATGACATATAAAAGAAACCTGGAACATTCCTAAACACATCCCGTCCCCACTGACAAAACTCCAAACGTCGTAACATGTCGTTTGCAGTAAGGGCTTTAGTTAGAGTGATATGGTATGCACGGTTTTTAACCTTTTGCAAGAGTCTAAGGGCAGTTGTTCTAGATAACCTTATTTCCCTTTCGATCTGTCTGCTACTAATATGAGGATTGTTGTAAATTGCTGCTACAATTGTTAACTTCCGTGCATCAGCATCGTAGTTGCGAGACGACCTGTCACGCGTCAGGCGGCCCTCACGAGCTCTTAATTCAATATTTCGGATCACTGTATAACTCGGTGGCCGTCGATCAGGATATCGAGTTTGATACAAAACAGCAGCTTGAAGATAATTTTTGCAACATTCGCCCAAAATAAGGAGCATATAGACAATTTCGTTCGGAGTGTAATCAGTCATATTTATTCTTTTACGACACTATGTTAAAGAAAGTCACTACAATGAAAGTAAGCCGTACTACTAATAATATGTAGATATAACAATAACAATAGTAAGAAAAATAGTTTGTCACACCGTTACATTAAGTAACCAAACTAAATGTGTAACGTTGCTTTAAGTAGATACTGTTCCGCTGACTATGTCTCTCATTTAACTCACTGCACAGGCTTCGTCTGTAGACTGTCGGTTCCAAGCCTGGAGGCAAAATTTCCTGTGCGCCTGTGTTGGATCACCAGTGTTTGCTGAACCAATGAGCATGAGTCAACTCAAGTTCGTCTGCTCTCAGACGGTGCTATCCATGAGGATTCACGGAAAACAAGGCTCGTAACATTCATTACTACGAATGTTTTTGTGTACACCGTATTGGTACTTTGTTATTTCATAATACAAACCACATTGTTTTATTTCTTTTCATTTCTTAATAGTGAATATTTCAGATGGATAAACGTTTGAGGGTTTCGCTTGGAGCTTAAGTTTTCGTGCGTAAAGTGCAGGAACGAGAATGTACGTGACTTGAATTTATTTTATGACGTATAGTTATCTAATGCACAGATCGGATTAGGGGGCAAGGATGTGGAAAGCTAGCAGCCGTGCCCGTACATAAGGTATCATCCCGACATGCGCCGAGTGTGAAATAAAAAACAAGGCCAATTTCAGTCAGAATGACCTGCCGGAGCAGGATTCATGCCCACGCGCAACCTACACAATACCGCACGCGAGCCAAATTTAGGAGATAGACAATACGATTAACTGAGCTCTTGTCCACAGTTACATTCCGATTAACTTTCAGCGGTAATATCAATTGGGATCCTCAGTAACGAAAAGGTACTTACTGATGCAGATGCCTCCCACACCTCTTGCACGCATTGCATTCAAGTCTCAGAGGCGACGGCGGCGGGCAAATATAATGTTTTCAACTTCCACAACCTGCATTATTCATTAGCTCGCTTTCATTCCAGTTGTTTCTTTTTTCCCATCAAATGATACTGTTCAAAAAATTACGTGTTACCATTCAAAACCGACTTTAACCTTAATTTAATTCATTACAGCACCATTCACTTGTACACAACACTGTTTCCGACATAACATATCTATTGCAAATAACAGTCGGGTTCGCATTTGATATTTCACCGTGATTTCCCGCTTTACCCACTTACGGCGGGGGGTGGATTGGAGAGATAATGTGCTACGTATTAGATTTCCTCCTTTGCATTCTGGCACTTTTCCTCTAATTATCTTTCCTTCTGTTGAATCATGTCGTGCACTGACAAATACCCTTGTGATTTCCTTTTTGCATTTTTGTTCTGTTCATTTAACTTTAACCGTTTTCATTTTCTGGGCACTATACATTTTCTCTGACATAGGGACCATGTCTTGGTGGCCATTTTACAACGGTGCCCATACCGCCAATCGTTTCCTACTGCAAGGATTTTGGTTTTCCAAGATGTATCACTCGATCTATGATGCCCTTTGCAATTTTGAAATTAGCCCCTGGGACCCCGTTAGGAAGGTCACTGGTCCCAGCGACCATACCATTCAATGTGCCCTCTGCCATTTACATTGCAATTTTTGTTCCGTTCATTTACTTTCCACGGTTTTCATCTTACGGGTACTGGACGTTTCATTTGACATCGAGACCATGTTTTTGCGGCCATCTTGAAAACGGTGCCCCATCTACAAAGTATTTTTGTGCACCGTTACTTAGTTTTCCAAGACCTATCGAACGAGTTACTACTCGACCCATGTTGCAATTTGAATTTTCAAAGTTACCCCATTTACGGGGGACGGGGGAATTTTTTTGGCGGCATTAGACTTCCCTTTGCACTCTCTAACGTTTACTCCAAGCATTTTTCTATGTGTTCTCATTCTTGCGACATTTCTGTGGAAAGATTAAAATGGGCCACCCTGTATATGACTTATTTTTCATTCCAACAAGTGATGCTGATTCTTGCTAAAGGTTCTGCTTCTGTGCGAAGGCCTTTAATAGGAATGAAATACATCAAAACACTTTTTTTAAAAAAAGCGTAATATTTCTAAACTCGGGCTTCTTTGTGTATGCTATTCGAAACAGAAAAAAGAGTGAATACTCTATTTGATGAATAGCTTCTTGCAGTCCTAGTACCTTCTGAGTTATACCAAACATATTTACTACTTTTCTCGTATATTACTAAAAGAAATAAAACATTCATGTTACGATGTTAGTAACTGGATCATAAAAATCAAAGTGTAATAGAATGAAATGAAATAAAAATGAATACCTATTCAATATTCTTTTAATTGAAAAATGTTTCTTCAGTTTTGAATATGATGTGTGCATGATTCAAGGTTAAAATTCCAGGAAGAAGGGATAGCACGTATCTGTTTTGTTACAGCATCAATTCATGTATTTTTTCTCTCTCTCTCTCTTGTTTACTCTATCTCTCTATCATTCACTCAATCTAAGCTTAGTGAACTCGTAAGTTCATTAGCGCAGTAACAAACGTTCGCCATAGAATTCTATCCTGAATAAGTTCAAAGCAGTTCAGTAAGCTTAGAATATTAGGATGTCATTTTAGGAAACGAAATAAAAATTTTCAACATTTCTCCAATGAGGGTTTTAAAAATCATGTTTTGGGGTATCTGCTATTAGTATTACGATTAACGAACATTTAGCTTGGAAAATCTAATAGTGAAGAAAATTCCATGAAGTGCTCTCTGAAAATTCTTTAAAAATGTGATTTTACCGTATGAAAATGTTAGTAAATGCTATAAATGTTAGCGTACACTAAATAATAATAATATCTATGATATTTGTTTCTCCTCATAATAGTGAATACATACATTGCCTTTTAATCATAAAACAGTAGAAAGCTACGGAGTAAAAATGCCTGTATTAATCAAACACTTTCCGGTGTCCGAGGGTGACTATCAGTTTTTGTGTTAAATGAATGAATACAACACACGGTGTTGATTTCAGTACTAGCAGTAAGAAAAAGGGTACGGCTGCAGCGAGTTTGGAATATGGGTTGCTGATTTAGAAGTTCAATTTAGAAGATCTTACCGTCTGAGCTAAATTGCCAGGCAAAAAAAACAACATTAAATTCAAACAGAATAGGGATTGAAAATATGTTGTTGAACCCCAAACAAAAAAAAAGTTACTCGCAGGACTTATATCATTGTTTAATCACTTTTCCATTTATCAATTAAGGATCATAATTCCCATTCATTGAGAATATGTTCTACTTTTATGAAAGCAAGCAATTAATATGGCGGCAGGCGTACATTTGCTGTCTAATCAACAGCGTTTGTGTGGTGATTTAACACAAGAAAAGTGGTAGTCACGCTCGAACACCGAAAAATATCGAATTAACATGGGCAATTTTTTGCTGTGTACTTACTAAAATATTTAAACAACAATGTTCATTAAGTCTTGCTCTAATTCGTTCTTGGACATCAGCCGCCGAATTGCATCTTGCTCTTTAATGTAGCCATCACGTTTCTCATGTGTAAACATTCTGCCTGCTACTTCTTTGATTTGTTTCATACACCTCAATCTACACGGCAGGGTTACTGTGGGGCTTGCATGGTTTCGTAGTTGAAATTTCTTACTTCTGCTGTAGTTAGTTTACATGTTAACAGAGTCTAATATATCACGTCAGATCAATCTATCACCTCTAAGGGACGCATCATTAGAACTGATAGAAGGAGGTATTCTTCGGATATACAGAAAGATCTCCCATTTTGTCATCACCACCCCTTAATTCAATATTAGTTTGTATACCAGCTCTCCTCCCCTCATTGTCATCTGAGCACAAGAGTTTATGCATTATTATTTCGCTGATGCATATCATGCTGAGCGCTGAATGGTTGGCAAAACTGCATCCAATATATTCTTCTCTTGCATGCTAAGTTGCCGGAGCTGAGACAAGATGTAGCGTGGGACTTCAACTTAAGAGTGATTTACATTGATGTTGAACAAGCAGAGATAGTATACACTAAATATGTATATTACACTATGTTTTAAGCTGTTGAGAGTTCTGCCTTTAAAGCCATGTTTTGAAACACAGATGCGAAAAAGTCTGTTTGCTGTAGTGAACCACCGTGAATGGTTCAATGGACCAATTTCAAGGAGGGCAAGCTTTGTAGGAAGATTTCCATCAGTATGCCTGTGTGATCCGATACCCATACGCATGATCAGTAGACAGATCCTTTATGATATTGTCACTCAATGAAATAAGAGAGTCTCCGAGAAGGAAGGATACATTTTCAGTTCTGTAGCGGTATGTGCCAAGTGAAGAAAATGAGCTACGACCCCTACGATCTAATTTCGGCCTGGCATCGGGGGTGTGACAGTTGGAAAAAAAGTCACATTTAAATGCGGCCCACCGGCGGCCCGACGCCAAATGGGCGCGTTAGGCAAAAAGTCCTGTTGTCAAAGTAGCCTAAAGAACGAAGCTAGGAGTGATATAACTAGCATAAACTGATCGTTGCATTGTACCAATCACACCAGTACATTTTGTGAAAATGGTTGGCAAAAGGGTGGGAAAGATATTTTGCTTCCCTTGTCCCGACTATGGGTTTGGGATTTGGTCAGGACTAAGTAAAATGCCGACCATGTCCTAACAAGGCGGGAGTATGACGGCAAGAACAGTCGAGAAGAAGGCGGGCTACCAACTATCTGACACAATCTGCAGAAAACAATTGCAATTAAAGTCAGTGATAGTCACGATACATCTACAATAGTCATTAATTTCTTCATTATAGAGATTAAAAAATAAATTGCAAATGTCAGTTAGGATCGTCGTGCTTCACTTGGCGCTTGTTTTGAACCCGACGGTTGAAATGTGGGCGGCAGCATTTGTATGGGCCGAATTCTAGTCGGGGGCTGTAACGCTCTAATACTAACATATGCTTATTACATTAAAACATATTTATCTCTTAATTTCATTCGTCTTTTTACAGAAATATGAAGTGAAAAATATAAAAAAATACAAAGCAAGCAAATACAATGAAATTAACATTTTTCATGTTCTCGTTTGCATGTTGAAAACATTGAATTTTAAACTATATTTCAACGAACATTTAATTTCGTTAATAGAGCGTTAATCTATGACATAGATTTAGCTTTGTGTGTGTTTTCTAAGGCGATATATTACACTTATTGAGAAATACAGATTTAATAGTGCAGCGATGATCAAGGTGTTAAAGAAGAAAAACTGCACATAAGAAAGAGAAAAGCAAAGCATCCTTTATTTTTATTTGTACATGATGGTGAACAACGCGTATCAACTCCATTTCAGACTGCCTGTTAATACAGATACCGTAAAATAGCAGCAATCTCACAACTTGGATCCATGGATGAGTGGATAAGACGACGAACTACCAACAAGAAGTGTAGAACGTTCCTGTGTTCCAACCCCACAGCAGCCACTGGGATTATTTACTGTTGGAAAATTAACACCGTAAATCATGATGAGAGCAACGGATAAAATGAAGCTAACTGTGTGTATACCAATAGACAGCATGCATGCGTTGTTTTGACCAACTAAACACGTTTCTTATAGCCATATTCTGCCCATCTTATCTGTGCCGGCGGCGGCAAACGCCTGGTGCCCGACTGTGACTGTAGGGAAATGGTCAGGGTTTTGGCGGGAAATGATCGGGCCGACGCCGGCCAAAATGAGCGTTTTTCTGGAAGGTTTTTGCTGCCTTTGAGGTTGTAGGCTCGACGATCGGCAACCGAGTGCGGCCCGACCCTGACCGGCGTCGACCCAGCGAAGGGCCGACCCTGTTTTCTCCATTGGGAGGCTTCTCGCTAATGTTATGTGTCCACAAGACAAGGTCCCTGTAATCAAGTGTCGCAGAAGTAACTCGTTGGTTTGAAGGGTACAAGCTTATCACATCGACTTACAATCAAGCTGAACCTCTATCCAATGCATGCTACCACCGTTCCAGCCAGTATTAACATTTGTAAAATCTCCTCCGAATGCCTTCAAAGTCTTATCAATGCCATTCTTTAGAAAATCTACAGCATTATTTGCAATATCATTGTTTGGCGCGTTGCCCACGAGAATATTTATAATAGTTTATTCAACA
>JAGDQP010011843.1:40271-51908 GCA_022664845.1 Lepisma saccharinum
AACCCTTGTTCAGCAAGAAGGGTGGAGGGTTGGAGGCCTTGGCCATGGGTAGCAGAAATTTCCACTCAAACACAACAGGGTTGCCTTTTTTTTTTACACAAAACCCAGTAATCGAAATTTACTGAACAATCATCATCTGATTTTTCTCCTCTAAGTCTTTCTCCGGAGTGAAATGTCAGATGCTCCCACCTTGCTCACTGCACATTATATAATGCAGTTCTTTGGTGGTGACAGGAAACTGCTGGATTTATGTGTCTGCCTTCAGCACGATTTTAGTTGCATCCCAACGGCCGTCAGAAAAATGAAGTCAATTTCACTCTTCTTACACATTTCGTCAAATTCCTACTTCACTTTCTACAACAATTTCTTGGGCTCTCTTGACTTTATTGTGGTCAATAAGTATTTTGACTTTCAGTAATCAAGAGGCTGTGGTGATGGCATCAATAAAGGAGGCTGTGGTGATGGTAGCTTTTGTATGTAGGCTAAGATCATAAACTGATGTTCTAGTTATGGAAGGACTATATTAGGAATTTCTAATATAATGAATGCATACTTGGATGTCCTATCACCTATCATTTACATTTTGGGCATTAATAGTTGGTCTCATTTTGTCTCTTCAGATAAGTTTATTTGATATTTTGGTGTTAAAATATCCTGCCTACTTCTCTCCTTATATTCAGAAAACCTTCTTCCCTTATCTCCTTGCAGCTTTTACTTTTTAACGTGTCTGCTATGCTCAGACAGATTTGGCAAGCCAATCTCATGTAGACCAATAGAACCAGTATTATCTATCTGACCATTAATGAAAGCAAGTTCTTTCACGGGGATCTTCATTTACTTCGGACATGTACATGTTCAGAAACTGGCTATAAGTGTCCTAGGAATGTCATGCCTGACAGCTGTTCTCCCCAGATTCGATATCTACAGTGAAAAATAAGTAAAAAAATACTTTTGTAGACATTCTGAATTCCAGGTTGTTTTTTTTTCTGTGATGTCATCAATATAGCCGCCAACGAATTTCGACTTACCAAATTTAAAAAATTATAACTTCCTTACCATTCAAGTCAGAAACTTCGTTCTTGCCTCATTTCTCAGAGAATATATTCGGCCTTTAATGTAATTAGAAACATTTATCTTATATTGCCGCCATTTTTAAATATGGTCTCTCAAATTAGAGAAATGGTTACTTTCAAAACCATCCTTTTATTTCTATAACAAATAACCTTGAAACAGCTATGTTTAAAGAAAACACCCTAAAACAAACACTATGGGGTATTACAATAGCTTTCAAACGAACCTAAAATTATTTATGTCTATCAACAAGTCAATTTTAGGTTTCGTTTAATGTACATTTTTCTTTAATAATGCTACAAATATTAAAAGTGTATCCGTAGATGTCTTCTATTCTGACTACATGGTATACAGTAGTCTGATATAACTATCACTATTTTCTTAAAAGAGCATGATATTTAATATAAACTGATCACTTTACACCCTTTCAGGTCTATATTAATATTATTACTACTGGAGAAAGACATTGTTTTTAGAATGAAAACTAATATTATATGAAAACTAATATTATATGAAAACTAATAGACAATGAAACTTGAAGACATAAGACATCATAGCAAAAGAAAACGAAATGTCTATGAATGAGATCCTCAGATATATTTCTCTGTCTTTTGTACTTTTTTGAACCCAATGGTGCTACAACGAAACCAAAGAAACGTGACGTTATGTCTACTTTAAGTATAAATTGGAAGAGATTGTATATACCGTCTTTGATGAGAAATTGTTAACGCGTGTAGTGGAGGATGTAATGAATCAAGTTCGTAAAATGCCAGTGAAAAGTGGATATATTCAAAGATCTTTTGGTTGTGTTAGTGGAAATTATCGATTTTCTTCATGAATGCTGCAGAATAGATTATATATTTGACAGTTACTTGCAGAAGTCAATAAAAATGCAGAAAGAGAAAGAAGGAGTACAAAGGTGGTAATACCTTTAACACACACTACCTCTGAAACACAAATTCCTATTCAGATGGACATATTTTGGTCAAGTTACCAAACCAAACACATGCTGCAAAACGCATTAAGAAATTTTCTAAAATAAATGCATCATTGTTCTATCATCATCAGTGTTGTACTAGAAGCAAGAACTACACCATCTACAAAAGTTGAATCGGGACAGTGTATAGAACTTTGGAGAAAGATCTTAAGAATATTGAAGAAGCAGATTTGAGAATAAGCGCTCACATTTTTTCATGCTGCAAGAGAAGGTTTAAGCAAGTAATTGTAACATCAAACGATACCGATGTTTTGGTACTTTTCACTTTCTTAAAGGTTTCGAATCTGTAGGTTTAAGGAATCTGTGGCTCAGAAAATCTTCTAATGAAATTTAACCCATTCATATTTTATCATATAAACTAGGACAACTTAGTTATGTTATTCTTGCAACACATTTTCTGACAGAATCAGATATCACAAGTAAAATTGGAACTAAATTATCAGCCTTAAAAGCACAACCAGAACGATACTTAAACGATTTCTGACGAGATGTACCACCAAATGATCAACCTTTTCAAGCTGTAGAGGAGTATCTGGTCCAAGTTTTTAAATACCCGTCAACCATCAAGTCTCGATGATCTCAGAGCAGAGATTGTCTCAGTCTAGGGCAGCAAATCTTCTCTTACTACTACCCACAAGTTCTTCCATACAGGGTCATCTCAATCATGAATTCTTGATGATACACCCATGTTCTTCAGTCCTTCATCAAAGAATCACGCTGTTACCAGAATAATAAGAATGGATTCTGGATGAGGATGATCAATTGGTATCTAACCCTTTATTTAATCCAATTCCTGACGTCATTAGTGTTACATGTAACTACGAAGAAGTGTCGATGTCATTCCAACTTTGCTTCTTGCGTATTGTTTTCTGAGTGTAAGAAATTATGTTAAAATATTTCCAGGAGCAAAGATGAGAAGAAATACCCGTGAAACAGTATATGAAAGTAATTGTTCATTTAAATTCAGTTTCATTAACTAAGTGTTTAATTTTAACAATGGATTTTCGTTGTGTGCTGTTTTCAAAATACAAAGCAATTACATGAAACCAACATCCACGACAAGAGAACATGTGAAACGTTATTCAAGTTTCATTGTCTATTAGTTTTCATATAATATTAGTTTTAATTTTAAAAACAGTGCATTTCTCCAGTAGTAATAATACTAATATAGACCTGAAAGGTTGTAATGTGATTTTTTATATTAAATATCATGCTCTTTTAATAAAATAGTGGTAGTTATATCAGACTACTGTATACTATGTAGTAAGAATTGAAGTAATCTAAGGGTACATTTTTAATATTTGGACCGTTATTAAAGAAAAATTTAACCCAACCTAAAATTGATTATCTCCGTTATTTATTGACAAAAATAAATGATTTTAGGTTCGTTTGAAAGCTATTTTAATACCCCATAAAACTTGTTTTTAAGGGTGTTTTTCCTTAAACATAGACGTTTCAAAGTTATTCGCTATAGAAATATAAGAATGGTTTCAGTTTTTTCTCCAGTTTGAGAGACAATATTTAAAAATTGCGGCAATATAAGATAAGTGTTTCTGATTACATTACAATAAAGGCCTAGTATATTCTCTGAGAAATGAGGCAGGAACGAAGTTTCTGTCTTGAATGGTAAGGAAGTTATAAATTTTTAAATTTGGTAAGTCGAAATTCGTTGGCAGGCATATTGATGACGTCAGAGAAAAAAACAACAACCTGGAATTCAGAATGTATACAAAAGTTTTTTTTTACTTGTTTTTGACTGTAGATACCAGACCTGGAGAGAACAACTGTTAGGCATGACATTCCTACGGGGCTGATGGCCAGGTCCCGTACTATGATGTGAGCTTTGCTTTCGTTAAAACATCAACAGGAATGACAAAACAGCTGTTTGCTTGTTCCCATTTTCCACGCACTTTAGGGTAAATGTTTTTTACAGGTTTGGTTATTGGGTAGTTTCTGATATCCTCGCCACTTCGTTCTCTTAGCCGCAGCCCATTTCACAGGACGTCTCGCACACTTAGAAATACAGATGCTAACAAGTCTCTGTTAGTTCCAATTCAATTTACTTTATATTAATCGCGAAATTAGGAGCTTCTGGACTGAATCGAAACATTCGTTGCGTGATGCTAGTTGACTTTTAGTTTCTTCCGTGATCTCGCTTTTGCTTTTTACATATGCTTCCAATTATTTTTTTTTTTTTGTTTACTTTCTCTGTAATCTCATTCTTAATTGTTATGTATCTATTGCCTTCATCCTCCCTGTTTCGGCTTGTTATAATGTATTCTGTTTCCTCTACGTTCACATATTGACCTATTTCCTCGCAAGCTTCTACTAAGATATCGGTGTTACTTTGTAGTGCAGTTATACGGTCGCCTATTAAATCCACATCATTTGCGTATATGGACAATTGATTCAAGTCATTCAATGTTAGTCCCTTGTGAACCTATTTTATTTTTAGAATCTCATATTCTAATGTAAAATTAAACTGTGGTGGTGATAAGGCATCACCTTGTTTCACATAGGGAGAGTGGTGTAAGGAGGACACCTCAAGAATATATTGAGTCATAATTCTTGTTCTAACGACAGGATGAGAATATAGAAGCTTCCGTTATAAAGCATAAACCTTTAGCCATAAATGGTCACAATTTGGACATCAAATCAATATTGAAACATTGATAAAAATTTAAAAAGTAAAGGGTGTGAGTGGTCCTTTGTGCTGTGTAGGTGGGGGCACAAATGTCCATATATATGGTATAGTGGGAAAGCAATGTTAGGAAACAAAATGTTTAAAAAAAGCTCTTTTCCTTTAATGCTCCATCTTCATATTAGAACACAGCGAGCATACTGTAATATCACTGCCACTGCAATAATGTTACAGAACTGATGGATTTTTTTAACCATTACAAGCTTATTGCAGCTCCGATTACTCTACAGCAGAGGTCTCCAATCTACGGCACGTGTGCTGACTGCCCCGAAACAAATCCAAAATTACATTAACAACATTGTACATTGGATATAAAAGAAAATGATTTGAAACACGTGTAATTTCATCATTATTTTTAAATATTCAACAGAGTAAGATAATTATTAAATTTCTTGTTACTAATACAACCTGCAAAAAGTTAATATATTAAAATTACAATATTACTTTGGAGTTGATTGTTTTTAATGCGTCCCTAACTCTCTTCTTGCTTAGCTAATACGGTTGGTTGACAAAAAAGGTTGGAGACAGCTTTTACACAGAGGAACCTCCACACTCCATCCGTGGTCCTTCCTGCCCCAACGCACTTGTTTCTGCCATTCGTTTTACCTTCTTACTCCACTTGCTTCCTACGTGCACTGGAAGTGCTAATTATTATTACTATATGTAATTGTTATAATGACATAATGTATTTCAGTTAACTGACGTACATCAAGATTCTATTTTAAAAAACGTAGTAACAAAATGTATTGTTCTTTCCTCTAAAACAGGATTGTCTTTCTTCTCTCACAAATAGCACTTTTTCAAGTGGACACTCAGCTCTAGAAGAGATACACATATTGAAAATCAGCATAAAAAACTGAGTTTGTGTGTAAAATATTAGGTGCCATTGGCTAGTAGTTGAAGAGAAGTGGGAGAAAATTTTGGATAGCATTGTTTTTGGTACGCTACTTATTAATATCTAGCGCTAGTTTACATTCAATACCGCGCACTACGGTGACAGACAGTCAAATGACACTGATAGCTGCACGTCGCTGTACTCATAATCAGCAGAGACCCACACTGGTACAAGTGTAGAGTTGGGTAGAATCCGTAGAATGGCACACGAATACTAACAAGCAAACATACCGATGGGAGAGAAAAAGTTAAGATTTTTCCCATGCGTATTGATTAGAATGTCAAAATATTTTATTTTATTTTATTTTATTTTAGACTTTTATTTAACATGGAAAAATTAAGGCTGATAGCCTTGTCTTTCACCCAACCATGATACACACTCGCACATATAAAAATAAAAAAAAACACTTATTACAAAGAAAAATATATGTAAAATATTAATTTTATACCATTCTAGTCCATCCCGCTACCCAATACTCCGACATGAACACAATAATTACCCCTCCCACACCCTACATAGAACCCTACCACCAAACACACACACACACTCAAATACACATACATGTATATTTTTAATGTGCTGCGCTCACGAAAGTAAAATTGAAACAAGAGTACAGGCAAATTGACGACATATATTTATTTCTGGAAGAGAAACCTTCCAATGAAACTAACATTGTTTTGTACTGCTATGGGCAAGTGTAAGAAAATGACTATAAAGTTTATTTCTAAAGTTATTGACTGAGCTGGCTGTGCGAACTGCCGAAGAAAGATTGTTCCACTTTTGGATGCCGTACACTGCAAATGTTTTCGAATAGCTTTCAGATCTGTGTTTTGGTATCCTTAGGGTGACATTATTATGTGAACGAGTGTTTATATTATTATTGAGGTACACAGGTTTTAGCATGCAAACTAGATATGGAGGAGACTTTAAAGTTACTGCCTTGAATAACTGGAGAAGAATATGAAACGTTCTCCTCTCCTTTAGTTTTAACCATGCCAGTGCGGTGAATCTGCTTGATACATGATCACACTTTTTATCATTGAAAATAAACCGAACACATCTATTTTGCATTTTTTGCAATCTATTGGCTAAAGTAACAGACATATCGTTATACACTATGTCACAGTAATCGTTGAGCGGGAATAAGAGAGGCTGTACCAAGGTGATTCTAATACGTGAAGGAAGAAAGTTTTTCAAAAGATTGAGTGGGTGCATTTTTCTAAGCACTCGCTTGCATATTTGTTTTACATGTTCCGACCGTGATAATGTTTCATCGAGAATAAAACCTAGACTTTTGACTTTATTTTCTCTTTTAATTTCCTCTTTCCTTATTTGAATTTTCGGAACATACGAATCTACAGGCAGCGTCACAGATGATGAGCTCTCAAGTGAAAGCCCTGGTTGAGTTGACATATAGTATGTTTTATGGTTTTCCTTTTAACTGACCCCTCCCGCAGATGGAATGGGTGACAAGCAACAAAACTTTACAACTGACTATAAAGCATGAATTCAGTACTTTTCCTTCAAAATCCTGAAAGGACAACCTGTCCTGTTTTCTTTGACCTTTTATTGCTTACTGGTGTTTTCGTAATTCAAGGCGAGGGAACACATTTTACTCTCAACTCTCCTGTTACTGAGCATTGGAAGCACGACAAAACCAAAGTACCAGACACATGACACAAATAAACACGAGCAGAAAATAAATGAATTGGTAAATCAAGCTGATAAGATATAGTAAAGGTCTTCAATTATTTTTTCTTGGGGGTCAGATAGATTTTAATATCACAATAAAAAGGTCTTTTCGGTCAAGATAGTAGACTATGGATAAGACGTGGCAGTAAGACCGAGCGGCCGTAGCTCATTTCGCTTCGCATTTAGTAGGTCCTGGGTTCGATACCAGCGGGCGACTATCCTGACTGAGGGTTTTTTCCTTAGCTACATCAGGCTAATGCCGGAGTGGTACCTTAAACTTAGGCTCCGGCCGACTCGTTTAACATCCCTATCTCGGCCTAAGCCATAGGTACCTAAAAGCCATCAATAGATTCAAACAGAAGAGTAAGACTGTACATCTATTGACTACTCCATGTAATTGTATAAAATAATTAAAAAAGTAAACAGGCGTACATTGGCCTATTCACAATACACTTCTATGCTTGCCGTTGGAATATCAACTAATGGGGTGTGTACATAATATATTCACACATGACTCGTGACTTCTACTCAAATCCAGAGTGAAACAGATGCCAAAAGGTCATAAATAAATTCAAATTCGTATCAAACTGTGGAGGTTCGGAGGAAAAGGCTAGGGGGGTCTGGATCCGGGCCGGAGTGCGCCATTTGAAGAACCCCAGAGCAGCGATATGATAATAAAAATAAAGTCAGTAATTGAGAGCAGGCACGTACCCAGGAATTGGTTTTGGGGGGATCTGAGGACTGTCTGGGTGGAAATTTAGGTTAAGTGCATATAAGTGCTAAAAATAAATAATACTAATTTCACCAAAAATTGTGAATTTGGGAGCGGGTGGGTCCGGACCCTTGCGTACGTCCTTGATTGAAAGGACAAGACAAGATAAAATGAATTTTATGGGCGGTAACAATACTATGGCTTACGTCTTTCCCGGGAGAGGTCTAGACTCTAGATGCAAAGCGATGTGACATTTTTCAATTCAGAAAATTTAAAACTATCAGGCCCCTCCAAGAACTCCATTAAATTAAGTCACCAACCATAATACTATCTCTCTCCTTATGCTATTAGTTGGGGAGGTGTATTTCAACGTCTTCTATGTAGGTGAGAAATTTACCGCGAATCGGATATGTTTATAGAAGGAAAGAAGGCGAAATTAGACGACCGGAAAGCAGTGACGTCGCGTAGAAACGTTCACAGGAGCACGTGAACTGCCAACTATTTTAGAATTATTATTATTATTATTTTCGTTTCAGATTGTGTTTCTTATCGAACACACCACATTTTAAATTGTTACACAGAGGCATATGTATACAGTTCGTTTATCAAGTTGTTATTACTCTCCAATTTGTTTCCAGTTCACATTTCGTTTGTGAACGTGTTGCCCCATATGCGCTTAAACGGCGTTAGGCCTAACTTACAACATTGTGTATATTGGACCTCGGCGTGCACAATTCTAGAGTGAACGAAGATAGCAGAAGAACAGGGCTGAGCACTGTTGCTAACTCTCCTTGACTTTTCCACTTGTTCTCGTGTTTAAAATGTAATCAAATCTTCTGGCAGAAGCAAGGATAAACGTTCATTACATACCAAAATCGCAATATACACAATAAATCGTTTATGGACGAATATATTAAACGCTTATTAACATAATATTGCATCTCTATTTACATAAAATTTTTGGAGTTCCAGTATCAGTAATAAACGAAGAGCTAATGAACAGTATCAAGCAGTTTGCAACATTGCGTAAACAATAAACAACCTTTTTTTTTAATGTGTCGTGCGAGAGATTGAAGGGATTTTCGGAACTGATTTGTTCGTTTCGTCATTAAAGATTTATTAAGAGAAAAGGATGCATTTTATACAACATGTATTTTTCAACACATTCCATTGCATGATAAACTCTCAATCTTTTGCGCTTATCTATCTTTAAGGAAGTAATTTAGGCCAAAGAGGCTACTCCTAACCCCATCATACCTAAAAGTGCCAAAATACGAAATCTGAAGAATGATATTGTGAGTTTCTTTTATTTTGTGAGATATATCATAATTTTGTGTGCTGCAAGAAGTAGATTAATATAATTTCTGTTCACCAATCACAGTCCTCAGATACCTTATAAGGAAGAGAGGAAACATTGCCTACTTTAGTGAGTTACTTTATAATATTAAACACCGATTTGAATGAGTGTTTTTTCCACGTTTGAATGAAGTGGTTTTTCCACGTTTGAATGAAGTGTGTTGTGAAGCTGTGTTGAAGTGAAGGAGTATTGTTTCAGTGTGTTTAGTGTACTGGTGCGTAGTGCGTTACTGCCATCAATATGAATTCAGTTCATAGATTGCAATCGGTGTCTTTTAATAAGTTGACAGAATCTGAAATACTCGAAATTAAAACTTTGGGTCCTCATCAGTCGAACCTAACTCTGAATCAGGAAGTGAAGGTAAAGCTCGTACATATCGTCGCACTTTTAATAGTGATTGGTACAAAAAGCACAAGTGGCTTACAGGATGTGACGTAAAAATGGCATTGTTTTGTTTTCCCTGCCTGTTGTTTGAAGGGGATTCCCAGTGTACTCGAACAGGATCTACGAAACTTCTCAAAATCATGGTAACAATTCCGATGTCCACTTCAGAAGCAGAAAGATGTTTTTCAACATTAAAGCGTATTAAGACTTTTCTAAGAAATACGATGACACAAGATCGTCTCAGCGCCCTGGCAATGCTATCCATTGAAAACCAGTTGCTAAGGAAAATGCAGGACTTCAACCAAAGAGTTATATATAAGTTTTCTGAACAGAAAAACAGAAGAATGTACTTCATATATAAATAAAGGTAAGAAGGATATATTTAATTTCTTCTTCTTCTTCTTCTTCTTCTTCTTATTATTATTATTATTTTGTGTATGTATTTACTGTGAAAGACAATTTTCAATTGTATACTCTCGTGGAAAACTGCTGTGAGATACATTCGTCGCTGCACCGTCGAGCTTTCGAACCTGCATACCTCAAAAAGCGAGATAATTCCTTACCAGTCCAACTACTTATTTTTGTGTGGAGTTCCTTTTTTTTTCTTAACTCAGTATATAGTGTAAATAGGTTAAGGAGATCTATAGTTCTATTTTCTACTTAACACACTGAGAAATGGTTTCAGGCTATCGAACGATGTGTTTCTTGTTCTCGTACTTTCTTCGTTGCTCTTTGGAGCAGAGATTCTGCAAGGACTTTCAGTTTTGGGGGATTTAAATAAAAATTGGGAGAGTGTACCTGGAATTTTGCACGGTTTCTAGTATTTTTTACCGTAAAAACTCATATTTGGGATACGCTCGATAATTTTGGGGAGTGACACCACCGAAAAGGGGGTCTGGCGGAATCACTGGTTGTGAACTACCAACTTTCAAGCCCACGAGACGCCACTGCCGGAAAGCATGAAAAGAGAAGTGGCCAGAGTAGAAAAAACTATACGAAGTAACCCTCATATGCAGGGTGGAAAACCCTATGTCGGTCCTAGCTACTAAAGTATTTACCTGGTAAACCACGCATGCTTGAAGGGTGGGAAACCCAGGTAAATTGTCTGTACTGAAACAGAAAGTTTTGGAAGTAAGGCCCCCGGATAGTCCCGCCCTGATGTGTGATCGCTCTCCAACTTCTACTTGCGACCTCCGCATGCATGCAGCTACAGCCTCTGTCGCGGGTGTGGATGCTACGGTTTCTTTCTTAGAGAAGACATTTACCGCGTATCGGTGTGTGTATAAGAGAAGAAGTAAGGAGAAACAAGAAGACAGGAATGCGTGCGCAGGAAGGGTTTTCTTGATAGACGGAAGGAAACCAGAATATACAATGCTGTCTGTATATTCTGTAAAAAAAAGTGAATCGTCTCTATATACTGTTTGCTTTACCCGGTAACCCACGCATGCATAAAGGGTGGATGAACCCAGGTAAAAGGTCTGTAATGATTCTAATTATTCTGTTGTGCATCCATAATAGCAAATGTTGTTACATGCAAATCATTCATCACACACACACACACATACATATACATACACACACACACACCTACATACATGCATACACACACACATACATACATACATACACACATACATACATACATACACACACACACATACATACATACACACACATCACATACATACATACATACACACCTATAGTTTGCAGTGTGAAATACCGAGGAGTGCGCGTTCAAAATATGCTTTTCGAGGAATCGTCTCGATTTTAATTTCAGAGCTTCTGATCAATTAAGCATGTCTCTTTTGTTAGGAAAAATCTGATT
>JAGDQP010011844.1:0-22126 GCA_022664845.1 Lepisma saccharinum
AAAAAAATAAAGACATACTTTTCTTATACAATTCGTACTAAAAAGTAAAAATAATTTTGTTTATGAATGACTAAAAAGAAAAACATGGGGCGCGCCAATTCAAGAACTTATAAAGTGACTGTATATGAGAGCGCATGGCATGCTTTTCTTTTTAGTCATGCATAAAAAATATTTTTCACTTTTAAATACATATTGTTTTTAAAAAAGTATGTTTTAAAAAGTATTTATTATTATTTTTTTTTACTCACATCGCTTTGAGTAAAAAGAAAATCTGAAGTAACTACTGAAAGGTTATTTCTAAAGCATCACATTTCATAGAGATGTCTGGTAGGTTTACTGTAATCAAAATAATCTTGTCCGTGCAAGGAAAACACACGACACTAGGAATTTCGAAAGGAGTGGAAATTTCATTACAAGCAAAAATTTATCTTTTATACTGCAATTTTTCCTTATATAGATATACGTGGCAAGGCTTACTGAATTTATATACTCTCATTCCATATTATATTAAAAAAAAATCCCATCCAAACAGCCATAATAAATTATTTAAGTATAAAAAATTTATTATCGAACTCAAATAACAGGCCGTAGCTCTGAAAGTACTGTAGTTATTGAAACCAAATCTGTCTCATATTATAGGCAATATAGCGTAGATTCTAACAGTATTTTGTTTGATCAAAAAATTCCTATCCAAAAGGCCACAATAAATTATTTCTCACCACCTCTTAAGAAATTTCCTATGCGCTATCCGCCTGTGACGTAAAGGAGGTGTGGTTTCCGAAGGGACACGAGCGCACTCCGAAGTTCAGATGAACAGCCCCTGGTGTGAGCCATTCCTATTTGTTTGAAGTGCTCCTTCTGATGAACTTCTCCCTACGCTTTATTAATTTAATTCAATGGATATATTCCAATCGGTTTGTAAAACTGTCCATTAACGGGTAGCTCGGCCTTAGTATAAAACTAGAGAAAGGAACAGTTCAGGGCTGTGCTACGGCCGCTCAGTTTTTCGCTCTGGCGATGGTTCCCCTGGTGTACCCTTGGGCCTAGGTAAACAAACTCTGCGGGTACTTTATTTCGCGAAACAAAATCCTTCGAGTCCAAAGATCGGACATATATAAGACCCTCTCTGAGGGTGGAATTAATTTTAAAAATGTTCAACTACAGGCAAAGGCTTTACTGACCCATCGTCTGAGCTATTCTGTGTACGTTCCCCGGAAATATATATTATGACTCCATGTTGATCGCCCTTCGTAATGTCGATTTATTCGCTCCTGTTAATATGGGAGCGATAAAGGGTCCTATGGACATTTTTGCAGAGTTAATTGTTGACGTTGCGTATGGGACGATTTTGAAAATACCTCTAGACCAATTCTCTGTGAAAAATCTTTACCAGAGGTTTATGGAACCGATTAGAAATATTCCTAGTCACATGGAACTGAAATTCGGAAGTTCCTGTTCTTCAATTTGTAAACATATTGCTTTTCTTTCAGATAATCCGCCCTTACATCATCTATTATTCATATATTGTAATTATTTAGATAATAATAAATGTAATTTATTCAAGAAAGGGGTAGGTGAAACTGAACAGTGTGAACGTTGTAATCAGACGGAGACTGGGTTTCATAAATTAGTAATTTGTAAAAATAAAGTGATGATATGGGAACATTTTAAGCAGATATTTGGATGAATAATGCGCTGTCATATCAAAGACTTGGAGTTTGAAAGAATCTTTCGACAACCAGATTATCGAATTTTTCCTTCTCCAAGTTGCAAAATGGTGATGTGGCTGATAACTCAAAACTTTATACATATTATTACACTATGGAATGGACATTACTGATATTCAAAGCTATGTATTGGCCTTGCGAATGGAAATGGTAAGTATTCCTATAAGTAAATGTATCAGACTTTATGCACACTATGCACGGGCTCTATATTAATTGCGTCATTGAATTGAGAGGTTGTTTTGTTTAGTGTGTTTTTTTATTCATGGATTTTCTCCATTTTGTTTATTTCTTTGACTTGTATATGAACCTTGTTGTTGTATAAGTTTTCTTGTTTTGTTCTCAATAAATGTTATTTAAAAAACGCGTCGAACTACCAACGAGAAGTACAGAACGTTGCTCTGTTCGAACCCTACAGCAGAAGCTTGAATTATTTACTGTTGGAAAATTAACACCGTATATCGTGTTAAAGTAACAGATAAAATGAAACTAAATGTGGGTATACAAATAGACAGCATTCATGTTCTGTTTTAGCCAACTAAACCCGTTTATTCATCGTTTCATCTCAACCATTATTCAACGTCGAATAAACCGTTGAAAAGGCGGACATTTCGGTATATTTACAACGTTAACATAACGTTTAATCCACGTATTTTAAACGTTTGTGTGCTACTGGGGTCTGGCAACCTCATTTCTTCTGGTGCAGACTTCGTCAATATAAACCAACAAATACAACGAACTGGCTTTGTTCGTCGTAGTTCAGTTGGTAAGAGCAGAAGGTTATCACTGAGTTTTCTTTCCGCTCTCCTCAAATTTTGTTTCCTTTCCTGGACCACTGAAACCACTTATTGAAATACTGTAATTGGCTTGAAAATGTCTAGAAAATACCTCCAAATTGCGAATGGATGGTATTTTGCATGGACTTGTCGGTTTATTAACTATTTTGTACCATTTGATGATGATAAATATCCAAGGATACAGTGTTGCAAACTGTTGGTTGAAAATGTTTATTATAAACATTAAACCTTGTATATTATTCACAGGTTTCAACACTGAGCCTGCGCTTAACGTGTGGTATTTTACCTAATCTCTAGGGAATATGAAATATTTAATGAACCAATGGGTATTAGTTGAAGAAATAAAACTTTGTGCCAAGTTGGAAATACTTCCAACCCAATGATATTATATTTTAACTTCTCCTGTCCATCCAATTGATTCAAATCGATTTTGAGATTTCTATTTTCATAGAGCGTTTATTAATTTAATTAACATCATAACGACATGGTTTTGGCTCGAAGTTGGAAACCTTGTATCTTTGAAAAGAAGACACACAAGTTACGGAACACCCTATATATGTTCATTTACATATCGAGGGCTTGCTTTGTATTTATTTGTATTTTTTTATTTAATTATTCTTTAGTTTAATTTACGCTATACAACCTTGACAAACAGCTATGGTCAAAAGTAGACGCAAGTCCGAGAAATGACGCTCCTCGTCGAGCATTTTTCTGGTAGATGAGATTAGGAATGTAGGCTACATATTATAAGACATTTTTGTATCACAGTACAGTCTCGTTTATCCTACCTTCGCTTATCCGACATTCCGTACTTTTCAACATACCATCGCACAAAACATTAATCGGCAAAAAGAACTCCGAGTTGTGAACGTAGTATATTGTTGTGAGCGTAGCCTATTGTACGTAATGTAACTGTAAGTTCATTTTTTTAGTTAATTTTTCCTGTTTTAATGTAAGAAATGAGTATTAGGTTCGTAATGTGTAAAATCATAACATAGTTTGACGTTTAATATTCTTTCTCTGACTCAGGACGACGGACTTTTAGACAACTCTGGCTCAGGACGACGGATGGATTATGATGAGATGATTGGTGGAATTAATAAGTGGGAGGAAATCGGAGTACCCCGAGAAAACCCACGCATGCGGTGCTTGTCCACCAGAAAGCCTACATGGCATGAGCAGGAATCGAACCAACGATCCCAAGCACCAGCGATGGCTACCATTGAGTTACCGCGACCCCACATATTCTTAGAAATTTGTAAGCTCTTTTAGAATATTAATCACATTTGAAACACATTAGAAAACAAAATTTATTCAAAAAATTTACTCGTGTTACATCCTTAATAAATTTATTTTTCATTCAAATTGTAAGAGTTATATAGGATTTAAATCAGAGATTATATAATCCAATTTAGCTCATGTTAAACCAGATGTTACACACAAAGGCTATTTGTATTTTACGTACTTTACACCTTAAAATACCATTGTTCCTCTCTTCCCTTTTAAAAGCGAGTAGTAAAAAGTTTCATTAAGGTAAGTGTATTACTTGGTAACACTGCACACTAAGATAAATTCCAACGCGGTCTATTGTTCCAACCTTTTTTGTTTCTTGAGTTGATCAAGACAACAATAAGCTGTGAGGTTCATCAAGGATTCCATTTTATCTACCACCAGCGCCGCCTACATTCAGTTTTTTTAATTCTTGGGTTAAGCTTTGCTTTAATTTCGCGTGATTTTTTTAAGCTTTACAGGTAAGCTTCAGAATTTTTCTTTTTTTCTCTTTTATTTTCAAACAAATCCTATGTGAATGGAACTGCAGTGGGAAACAAGAGTTACATAATAAATACCCCCCCCCCCCACACACACACACACTCAGAGAGAGACGTTGTGATTACGTGAAAAGTTCCCTTGTGACAAGCTATTTCCTCTCATTAACGACTTAATAAGCTGTTGAAACTGTCTCCATTCAATGCGGTGTAGCAAAATAGGGAGACCAGAAAAAAAGAAACGATAATGAACGAACATGAAAAATTAGTGACATATGCAGAGAAAGGAAAAAAAAACATACGAAATTCATACCAGTAAGCTGGCTTAACGTGCTCTTTCGTTTTCGACTCGATAGAGAGCACTGCTACTAGTTTTTATCTGTTGCCTCTTAAATACGTGAGAGATAGGAATCAAAACGTTTGCGATATTTATAGGACTTTTTTTTTCTGAAAATTTATAATCCTTTCATTTATTGACCTGAAAATTTACTGATCCTAATAAAGACACAGAATTGTTCGAATGAAACGATTTTTTCCTTTTTTTTTTTTTTTGGAAATGAGAAAATTCGGAATTTTAAAATGTTTACCAATATGAATGACTGGAACATGAATCATTGTTACCATACATGATTTATTTCCCCGTATATCAACCTTTTTTTTTTAAAATATGTAAAATACCAAGGCCTACTACATATTCAGCCTCGCGGATTAAAAGTGACGTCATTACCAGAAGGCCTGCATCGCTTCCACGTGCACGTGCTTTATAGTGAGGTTTGGATAAGGCATTGGTAGGGGGAGAATATTTTTTTTCAAGCCTTTTAGACTGATGTACTGTGAAAAGATTCGTGCTCAGCCTGTGATGGTTATTAGGCACCTTGAACTCCCATGTTTTGATTCATGTTGTCAAAATTAAATAAATTAAGTTTGTTAACTCCGGTAGACCTAAATGATGCAATAAATTATATTTTTGAAGACAGACTATTTACAGTACTTTGGAAAGTTTTCATATGCTTTGAGTCTTACCATATCTAAGAATTTGAGAAAAAGAGAAAATGTACCCTATACATTCATGTAGTTTTTGAAGTTGCGTATTTATCGAACCCTCAATTTTGGCGTTAATAAAGCAAAAATACTCGCATAATTTTCGTTGTACTGTCGCCTGATAAACATAAACCCTAAGTTTTCATTATTGTTGAAAGCTACAATACACGGACTTACCCATCCCCCTACTTCACTACAAAGACTTTGCTAACAAACCTCTATGACGCAATACACTGCACCGTCCTTTGCCACTTGATAACCGTGTGGGTTGGGGCGCTAAGGTCCCGGGTTCGAATCCCGGTTGGGGCATGGATGTGAATTTTAACTAGCATTGCATTCATAATCGTGACAGGCCGAAGTCAAAGTTACTAAAAATGGCTTATACAAAATAAAGTTTGAAGTTTCGACCGTCCTTTCTCAGTGTAGGAGAGTTTGACTTTAAGCGGATCTGACAGATTATTGTATCTCATTCGCCGATAGATGTTGTGGAGTGATGAAGCTGCTACAAACAATGATAAAAAAAAAATGATAGTGAATAAGAGGCACCGATGGAAAAAATATTGTATTGGGAACAGTGCACGGTACCGGCACCAGATTTCTATTGCAGTGCGTGTGTGTATTCATGTTCAGAAGACTCTTTTATTTGCGACTTCTTTCATTAACATGCTACCATCTGATATGTGAGCAAAATATTATTTTTAAATTTAAGTATCGGTAAATAAACATATAACATATATTGGTGTTAGAATCTATTTTCAGTTTGTTCCTCTGCAAATGAGGAATCAAAATCTTTTGCCCCACAATGATATTCCTCGCATAGTTTTCGAGACTCGATTTTTGGCATACGTTTTAGGCAAAAAGTGATCGAAAAGCACGCGTGTGAGGTAACCTCATCGTAGCATCATCGTTCATATCGTTCCCTCACACTTAACATATGCATTTACGCTTAGAAGTAGCAATAGCATATCTTGGGCAGGGGATAACCAAGGTAAGAACCATCTAGCATAGGGGTTCCACCCCTAAATTACCAGGGGTACTATTTTTACCTTTTGACTTCCACACGATCTCTTAGCCAGAGCCTTGTTTTTTAATCTTTTATTACGCATATTCAGATCCGTAGCTTTGAACGTCAGCACTTCGGACACCTTTTTTTCGGAATAATAAAAAAGTTCGAGCCAATAGACAATTTTGTTAGGTTGTCCGGACTCGAACTTACTGTCCGGACAATTTATCGAACTCGGATATGTCCGGACATCAGACAGTCCGAGTCCGACGAACAACCCTATCTTTCGTTGGATGGGGTAAAGGGAGTAGGTGAGTGTGTGATTACACAGAGTGTACTTACTTTTTTATACCTTACACTAAGAAATACATATAATCACAGTTTTGGCTTAAAGTGGCGTTGTGAACAGAGATTTCGTTACAATGAGTGCTCTCAAGACAGTCTATTGTTAACAATGACGTCTTAATCTAGTCTGAGACTCCTCTACATTGTATGGATAATGTCAACAAGAGACCATCTATGTTTTCTCCCATTTGGTTTGCGAATTCTACTTCAAACCTTATTCGACATTAATGACATTAATTAAAGCTTGTGTGATAATACAGAAGCTGTTCTCGTTAGAGGAAGTGTGTTCAATGTACCAAAAGGGAGTCAAGAGTTGCGTTGATACTTGTGAGACAAAGAGTGTTCTTCAAGGGAGGAGACAAGAGAGAGCTTTTCACTCTCACCTTCAACGTTTTCATATAAGAGTATGTATATACACTAGTCACTCTCAGCAAGTTGCTGGCAAAAGTTAGATCGAGTGAAGGAGTTTTCGGCACAAAGCCCAACTATTCCTGGCTGCATGGGGAAACAAGAGGAAGCCAGAACTTAACACTGTGGGTGAATAAAGAAAAAAGACTACCCTCCCCACACACTCACTTCCTAAACGTAACATAGAGGCGTCGATAAAGAAGAGGAGGAAGAAGATGGAGGCAATATTAAGGTAAATCCTTCTCGATCCTGGTAAAACACTACCACAAGCATCATCACACTTAGTCGACTTAGCTTGGACTCGTGCTGGAGGATTTCTCTCAGGTAAAATCCTCTCCTCGCGGAAATCCCATTTCACGCGAAGATAAGCACGAAAAGTTTTAGCGTTAAATCCGGATTTGTGTTTCTTTTCTTGGCCCGCTCTAACACTTATTCAGACGAAAGTTTTCTCAGATTAAAATTTTCCCAATGAATGACTCGCCATTGAATTTAATTGAAAACAACAACATACGAATATTGCCTCTATTCGACTACATTAGAATTTTACATAAATATTTTCAGTGTAAAACATATAATTTTGATCTTTTAATCGTAGAGCAACAGTGTGGAGGCAATTGATCGAAATTTCCTTTCTTACGTTGTATTTAACTTCAGAAATTCTAAACGTTTGTAATAACATTCTCAACCATGGTTTATACTCCCAATAGATAAAGTTATTTGTCCAGAATAAGCGAGCGAAATATTAAATTTTAATACAGGAAAGTACAAAACATTCTTTATAAAATTGTCTATACACATTATTTCTAGCCTCTTGCGTTTTTAAAGTTTCAACTTTGGTTAATGGTAAGGATAATAAATTTGACATCATTTAGCCTGTTAGCTATTTTAGTGATAAATACCATTGGTATTTAATTATCGTTAAGCGTAGGCTCATCATTATTTCTATGAGGGTTAAAGGAGGGTTAAAGCATCAACTCCACATAGCGTTGATACTTCGAACTACCCACTGCTTGGTTACATAGTAGTTACATCTTAAGGTGACATTTACACAAAACACATTTAAATTACTGTACATCTACCAATAAACACCATTAATTTGTTCGTTTAATCACCGGATATAGCAAGGCTAACTGACAGACACACATGTCCTGGGCGCCGTATGAAGTAGGGCGCCAAAATCAAGTTAATCAACGTAAATTTCACGTTTAGGAAATGCATTAAACAAAAGTGCCATTGTAGCTGAATTCCTATAAGACAAACAGCTTTCGTAGTTTAGAAACCACTAAATCTTGGCGTCCTCATTACATGAAAGGTGTCAGGGGAAAGTCGAGGATGTTCGTTTCTAGAAATTTTGTGCTGTATAGCTCATTCTATTGGGATGAAGAAACTATAAAACTTATAAATGGCCACAGGAGACAATCTTACATATTTGTTGAGCAGTTTAAACATTAAGCGATGAAGGAAATAAAACTTAATTTTCTCAATAAACCTGTTTTGTGATATTCCTTGTTTCATCCCGACACCCTTCACATAACGTACATTTTTCAATAAATTTCTTGTAACAAAGTCACACTGGTTCACAGTGTTACACTATAGAAGTCAGTGAACACTACACATGCGTGAAAGGCCACCAACATGTTTAAAACACCAAGATGGCAGACTATCCTAAGAGGAAGACACAATTGTAGTCCAAAGATAAAGCAGGATATGGACACAGGAAGGTTTAGAAAAAAGCTGTCAACTGTGGTCTACTACTCCATGCAAGGAGAAAGTTCCAACCCGTCCCGGTAGCAGGTAATAAATATTTTCCATTTGTCCCACTGTAATTGAGACCTTTTTATGGCCTCCCTAAAAGCTGTGCTTATTGTCCTAATTTGATGGGAATAAAGGCGTTATTTGTTACGCCGGCGCTTTGCTATGCCGGAGCTTTTCATGATTTGATCTGTAAAAAGAAATACTTTATGCATTCAAATTTATATAGCCTCGAGTACACTTCATACGATAAAAAAAAAAAAAAAAAAACTTGGTAAACTTTATTTTGTATGGAGCATTCTAGTAACTTATTGACTGCGGCCCGTCACGATAATTCGTCACATCCTAGTTAAAATCCACAATTACAAACATCCATGCCCCGGCCGGGATTCGAACCCTGGGCCTTGGAGTCGCTGGGTTAGCGCCCTAGCCCACACGACTACCAGCTCAGCTACACGCGATGTGAGAAGTCAATTCTGAAGCGTTATTGGTTATGATTGCAGAAGTAGATTATAGTAGTTATAATTTGAGATTGAATATTTGTTGTTTCGTATCGCCCATGCTATAGTCACTAGTATCGGGTCCTCTATAGGTATTCAAGGGCTCTACCACCCTGGAAAACCTGGAAAACTCAGGAAATTTTATATATCTGGAAAATTCTACAAAACTGTAATTGCGTATTATTTACATGTTCCACTATACTAAGAAGTCAGGGAATTTGAAATATATATATTTATATATATATATATATATATATATATATATATATATATATATATATCTTGGAAACTTGCTAGTTTTCATACTTAATTTATCTCCGGTAGTGCAAATTCTTCCGACTTACGTCATCGCGCAAAGCGAATGTTGTTCATGTTCTCGTGAATGTCCCCTTGTCATAGCCGTACCGCGCTTCAGGTGAATTTAGCGGCGACGGGAGGAAAAATAAAGTGGAATTTTTATGGCGGTAGAACACCACAAAGAGACAGGAAATAACAAAATATCTTAATTTACTTCGGTATTTACAACCCTTTTAGTAGAAAAGGACCATTATTGTCCCGGTGACCCTCTTGCTGTCCCGGTAGCACGACTATCGTGCTATGGAAGTTTTTCCATGCATGGTATACTCTATAACGAAGTAGAACCGAATTGCCAAATAAGCGAAACAGTAACCTGTTTGCTGGCCTATAAAGCACGGTAAGTTTCTGTGAAATACAAATACGTAGGTAACTCAGATAGAATTTGGGGTGAGCAGTGAAACTATAAATATATTTTGATTCTTAAAGTGTAACGAAACTTCTTCATAAAAAAAATCCTTGTGAATATACACGGTGCTCACAAATCATTTAAAATGTTTCTTACAAAATACACTTTCATTTGTTTTTTTATTCGTCGTTTTAAGCAAAGTTTGAATTATTCACCTGTTATATTCTGCTCAACATTTTCGCTACAAGTTTGACAAATTGAGAGGGTTGTATTTTTAGTTTATTTTTATTTATTTTCTATGGACTAGGTAGGAAGCTGTGGACTAAGCCTATCACATATTTAAGGGATGATTTCCCTCGACGAACAATCTACCGGGGATAGGAAAGGGAATAACAGATTCCAAGGGTCTAGTTTAGGTACCAACTAAGCATTCGACCAATGAAACTAAGGAAACCTTGAGTCAGCATGACCGACAGCAGGATTCGAACTTTGCTGCCTCTCCAATCTATCGTCCAGAATCAGCGAACTTATAACCACTGTACCATGTAAAATGGAAACAAAATTACAACGAATATTGATGATGTTGATGACGATGGGTGGTCTTCCCGAAGACAGGTCCTGATCCAAAGGCCCCTGAGCAAGGTGGGAATCGAACCCGGGGCCTCTTGATTACAAGGCAGCAAGCGTTAATTCACATGGGACACACCTCAACAAATATTAGAGTGACAAAGTTACAATTAGTGTATTTTTTTTATCAGGGTGTGTGACAATTTTCAAAATTCCATCCATCCTATGAGATTTTGTGTTAATACCAATACTATTAAAAAGATACCAAAAGTACCCTCAAACGAATTTTAAACAAAATTGGGAGGTAGTTTTAATGAGGGAGAAATAGCTCAGCAAAGATGTTTATAGTATCATGTTCTTCATTTTATTATGAACGTAAACATTTCAAAACTCGAAGAAGTGAACGCAAGAAAACGTTCTGAAATAAATCTCTCTTTCATTTCAGTCCAAGACCTTGTCATACGTGGAAAGGAAGAAGACCTTTTCATTTGTCATTTTTGTTTATGGCTAACAGACACCGAACTAATAAAAAGAGAAAGGCCATATTTTGACTCTGTGCAATGCCATCTTCAACGACGCCAAGAATGACGACTCTTTGTTGGTCAATAAAGCAACCATAACACATTTCTTGAAAACTGAAAGGAGACTGAGCCTTCGCCCCCTCCACCTCATGCATTTTCTTCATCCATGCAATAACGTTGCTGTTATAGAAATTTTACCGCTCATTTCCCGACTATAAAATGAAATTGTGGCTTTTCATACAATAGTGACGAAGAAAACAGCTTAAAAGGACATTTTGTTAACGGATGCTGTATATGCTAAGGACTTCTTTGTATTTTTGAATAAGAGCGCCTGTCTATTGGGTTCATATGACACTTCATGACTGAAAAGCTCTCTTAGCGTTTTATTAGCCCTGACTGTCTCCTTGCTTACCTAGCCGCGTTGTTGCAAATTTGCTCTTGTTACGATCTGCAGTTAAACACGTAATTTGGTTTTGTAGATGTGATACAAGGGAGATGTTTTGTATCGCCTTAGGCTACCAGCAACCAATGAGATGCTATTGTTCGCCTTTCGGGCTGCTTCGTGATTGGAAGACGGTTCTTACACCGGCATGACTGTAGTTTTGATTGCCCCAAATCTCGTCACCAAGACTCAACCTTGGACGCTAATACTAACTTTTGAATTTTACTTATTAGCGCACCCGTATGAATAAGGGGAGATATAGTGTTTGTCTTATTTGTTTGTGCCTCCCTTCCTTTGTCAGCAACTACAAGACAGATATAAATGAACATACACCGTTGGATTCGTCATGGTCTGAAACGGTGGGGGAAAATATGTCTTCGTCTCTAAAACTGAAATTTCTTTTCATAAGCGTAGTTTTCTCTATTACGTCCATGTATTTTAATATGAATTGTTTGTCCGGCCTCCCTCTAGATGTCAGTAACTATAAGCCACATAGAAATGAGCCATAGACCATTGAAATCTTCACGGTCTGAAATGGTGGGAAAACCATGAGTTTGACTCTAAAACTGGCAGCTCCTTTTCAATCGCTTAGTATTCTCCATCTGTATATTTCTTGTACAGCCCCCACCCCCCGCCCTAGATCTCACTAAGTACAAGTCACATAGAGATGGACCATACACCGTTGGATTCGCCATGGTCTGGGACAGTCGGGAAAGCTACGTCATTGACTTTAAAACTGGTAGGTCCATTTTAATCGCTTACTATTCTCCATTTCTCTCTCTATATATATATATCATTAATTATGACGGAGATGAAACATACGCCGCTGGATTCGCCATTGTCTGAAACGGTAGAAAAAAGCTAAACGAAAAAGAAATAAATTAAGCATGGCAAAGAGATAGGACGCTTTCTGATGTCCAAGAAAACTATCGGGGCGGCACCCTGGCTCAACTACACTCCTAATGGTCTGCAATGGTGGGGCAACTATGACTTTGATTATAAATCTGGCAGGTCCTTTTCAATTGTTTAGTTTTATGCATAATGTATGTTTGTTTCTTCTCCACTTAGATCCTAGTAACTACAAGTCAGACAGAGATTATTCTTACACTATTGGATTCTTCATAGCGTGAAACGGTGGACAAAATTATGACCTTGGCTCTAAAACTGGCAGGTCATTCAAATTCACTTAGTACTCTTCATCTGTATCTTGGTCTGTCCTTCACCAAGATCTCAGTAACTATAAGGATAGACTAAATAATAATATAGACTAATATCGCTTATCTATTTTCGTCTGCGCTAAAATTAATAGGATTATTTGCTTAAGAGCACGTGATTTTGGTGGCTATTAGTAGAGGGAACCAGCGACTGAAAGTAGTCGCCAGAGCCACGTAACGGCGGGGTTCACAATCATGTGCTTCTTAGCGAAGACGAAAATAGGTATCTTATTATTATATTTAGTCTATGTTACAAGTGAGACAGAGATGGGTCATACAGTGTTGGATTCCTCATGGTCTGAGACGGAGTGGAAAACTGTAACTTTGACTCTAAAACTGGCAGATCCTTTTCAATCTCTAAGTATTCTTCATCTGTTTGTCTGTCTGTCCTACTAGATCTCAACAACTATATCTCACACACCGGTTTATTCCTCATGGTCTGAAAGGAGGAAATATGAATTTGCCTTTATTTTTGATAGTTCTTAACATAACGTTTGATTTGATACGGGGGCGCTTTGGTTTAGTCTATGATAAAACCATTATTACGAAGTTGATTTTTAATATATTGTTTACTTTGTAATATATCCAGATGAACAATTAGTTCACGTGAGTTGCTTGCTGATAAGGAATAATTAGGTTTTGGGATAATACAAGTTTATCGCAGGCAACACCAAAAGTTTGTAATTAGTCGTAAAACTTCTTCTCCGAATAAATTTGAAATGCGTTGACCAATTTGAATACGGTTTTCTATAATTTAAAGAAAATTGGATATTTCTGTAAGCTACAAAATACTACTCAAATTGGTGTACCTATTCTAAAGTTATTCCGAGATGAAATTTTACGACTGTGAACAATCTTTTCGTGCTAACTGTATTCACTTACAACATCACAGAACTTTATTTAACATTAAGGAATGCGTTGAATGTTCGTCTTTTCTACGTTTCATTCAAGCAGAAACGTTGTTTTTATCAAATTTGATTGAATAAATAATCGAGAAGAAAGAGATTATTCCACGAATATCTGGACTGGATGCCCGGAACGAGCACATATTCCGAGATTTCTTGGGATATCGCAGGCATGTATTCTACAAATAAGTGAAGGACATTTGTTCTTTGGAAATATTCTCAGAACACCCCGGAAATTCCAACCTGTAATATTCTCAGACAAACATGTTAGGAACATCTCATTTGAACCTAAATCTTCTGGAACATTGTGCGGACATTGGGTATGTTAATAGTATTAAAGAATACTGCAATATTCTTGTGCTACGCGAGATAACTAGTTTCCTTTTTCTTCTTTATTGTCCTCAATATCGTTCTTCTTTCAGCTCAATATTCTCTCCAATTCTTTATTTAGGCATCTTTTACTCAACTGATGTTTTCCATTTTCTTCTATGTCCACATTTTCAAAGTTTCAGTTCATGTCAATTAAAGTTGTTCCAAATAAATGCTTACGTCACTCAAATGTAAAGAGAATGTTAATAAAGTCGTTTTATTACTCTAATGACGTTGGAATCTAGTTTTAAAACTTACTAAACGATTACAATACTATTTACAGCACGGTACTAAATGTTCTTCTCGTGTTCAGTCACCAGAACCTTTAAATTACGCAATAACAGAACATTCTAGAAAACAGTTTAATGACGAAATAATACTCGAATGTTTGGCGAGTGTGGATTTTCTATTACTTTGTGCATTAGTCTTAATTTATGATGAATTTCTGTGCTGAAATAAACAATATATCGAGAATTTTCGGCATCTCCTGTTACCCATTTAGAATGTTATGCAGTAACTCTGATATTTAAAAAAAAAAGTTAGAAAATGTACAGGGCAAAATGAACGCAATACGTCCAGTCGTTACATGAGTAGATCTGTACTACGTACCATTTGCAATCGAAGAAGAAATAGAAACTATAATTCTACAAATAGTCACACTAATGCAAAAAAGAAAAAAAAGAAAGAAAGAAAAGAAATATCTTATAAAAGAAAGTGAAACGACAGAGCGAAAAATAAATGTAAAAACGAAAAAAAATGAACAAAAATAAATATTCCAAAAGCATCCATGTGGTTGACCCTTGACCTATACAATTCAATGACGTCACCAGGTTCGATCAATGACGTCACATGCGAAAACGCGATGGATATCGCTGAGAATTGGTTGCAAAAGTTCTGAAAGGGGAACAAGCCAACCAATAGAGAGAGAGAGAGAGAGAGAGAGAGAGAGAGAGAGAGAGAGAGTGTCTGTGGAGAGAGAGAGAGAGAGAATCTGTGGAGAGAGAGAGAGAGAGAGAGAGGAGATCTAGTGAACGGTGAGCATACAAGATGAAACCAGAAGATAGGACAGCGTTTGTATTTTGTAGGTGAAAGAATTCGATGTCGCCAGAGAATCGATAACATGGTAGGAGTATTTTCAGACATTCTCTCCTCCTCAAAGTGTATTTCATCCTGAATTTAGGACCGGACAAAAGAAAGGAAACATGATGGTTGAGTCAAGCAACCCTCATGGATCAACTCCTTTGGACACTGTGAAGAAAGATTGAAAGCCAAAAGGAAGGAAAGAAAAAAGAATCTCGTGAGATCCTCTAAATTAAAGATAAGAATGTGGGTGGAGTGGACAACATAAATCAGTTGGCGGGCGAATAGAAGCAGAGCGGAAGAATACAAAGACTGCTGCAGGGCTATTCTTGTAAAGCAAAGATTGAGAACATGTCTGACTATAAGCTTCTTATCTCGGCTCCTACAACCTCTTTATCGAAGATGCTATTAGTCATGTGCGGCCACATTATCCTTACATAGAGCTCGTTAGATGTAAACGCAAACTCTATCTTGGTTTCAGATCATAGTTACTTTCGTCTGGGTGTGCAACAGAAAACATTTTTGAAGTGTTATACTATAGTAGAATTTCCTCAGCATTTCCTAAATTTTGTTAAACGTTTCAAATATGATTGCAGATTCGTGGCGAGGTGTGATGAATCAATGTATATGTAAGATCAATGTATTTTCAAAACATTGCATTAAATAAAAATGATAATTATAGTCCCATTCAAAATATTCTCCCTGTTTTTCAATAACTTGTTCCATCGTTCTTGCCAGTTTTTGAAACAACACTGAAAGCATTCTTTTGTAACAAGAGAAAGTGTCCGACGAAACCCAACGTGTAGTAGTATTACCAACATAAACTTATTTTTAAACAATATTTCTACTCTCATATCTAGAAAAAAAAAATGCAATACAGCTTGACGTAAGGGCTAGAAAGTTGATTGCTGCGTATTATCATCATTAAATTAAAAAAAAAAAAACTGCTTTTCTTCTACTGTTCTGTAAGGCAAATGTCACTTCTTACGTAAACAAATGGTTGTTTGGGCTTGTATATCTTTGTGTATGAACAGATAAGTCGACTAGGTCGATGATGAGGTCTAGTCATTTAAAGTCACAACGTGTGCAATATTTGACTGAAAAACTTTACTCTCTAATATTACTTGCATTTTTTTATGGTAGTGCATACGTTCCTAAGTTAATTTTTAAGTGAAATATTGTACAGTAGTCTTATAGGACTATTTTTTTAATAAAGATTAGTACAATTTAGCATCTTCCGTTTCATATCAAGGTTTATTGTTTGTTTATCGTTAAAGCTTTTTGTCATTTTAGTGTACTCTGTCATATTTTGCTTGTAATTAAGATTTTAAACATGTATTTACAGTTGTCATGAACGTGGACAAAAGGTGGCCGTTTTATCCATGTTAAATGTCTAACATGCCCTCTCGACTGCCTTTGTGAAAGATCTTTTGTCACTACTGAAGTAAATATTCTGAATATATATCCAGATCCGCTGATCTAGCGCTTACCGTCACTGACTGATGATCATGGGGTCCTGGGTTCGATTTCTGGTTCTGCCAAGCGTTTTTTTTTTGCAAAGCGAGAGGGGTCTGTAACGGTGCCCACCCAGCATCGTGATGCATCGTATGAATAAAAGACAGTAGCGATCACAGTTGAGAGCTTAGGCTCTCCTGTCGCAACATATCTAGTCAGCGTGGAAGCAGTAGACCAACTCTTCCCTCCAGGAGAGACCTCATCCAATAGTGGATTGAATATGGCTGTGAATTAATATATATATATATATATATAAAATAGTGTCAACTAATTGCTCCAGTGAGGACAAGTTTGAGAGTTAGTCCTTCGTAATACAGCCCGATGATCAATTCGAACTGAGCTACGGTAGCAATTATGTGTCTTTAGTTCACTTGCTTATATCTAGGCATCCAAAAGGGTGTAAGGATAACATTAGAAATACCTTTCGTGGTGACACTGTATTTCTAGGCTGCGCCTTCGTGGTTGGAACCCTAAAATTTACAGCTGAACTCCGATAATTCTTATTCTCATGTTAGAAATAAATCAAACCAGAATTATAAACACTACCAACTCACCTCAAGTTGATGAGAAAATTAAAAATGGCGACCTGGGTGCGATGCAGCTTAGGCTAACAATATTGAAGAATGTTCACTAAATATGCAAAGGGCCAAAGGTTGCACATAGTTTGCATATCATCACTGATGGTGAAGCACAACACTGAGAGTCATTGAACAGTTGTTTGATTTCAGGTCGATGCCACGAATGTCCTGACTATATCTTCGTTGAAATTATAAGTCCTGCCGCGTAGTTAGAAGAGATTTCACTAGCACAGAAATAGTGATTTTTCTGGTAGGGTCCACGAAGATGTTATACAAATAATGTCTAACAAAACGCTCGGTTCGGTTAACTACGGAACGCGCTTCTCGCATACGGTATAGACTGAATAAGACTGTGTAACGATGGATTCCTGTATAGGATATTTATTGGAAATTAGGATCCGGGTTGTTGACGGGAAGGAGGTTCTGGAAATGGGCAAAGTAGTTCTCAAGCGGTGGTCACGATCATATTAGATCTCAGTGACCTGTCACGTATTCCTGGTGTAATTGGGATAATTCATAGGTGATCTAATATTGCTTATCGACTTCGTCTCATGTTTGTGTGAGATGATCAATTTTCTTCCGTTCACAAACTCTGATGCAGGTGTTATTATTCTTATAAAATTGGCTCTGCGGACATGCTATTAATTCGATATCTATATTCAGATGCAATCACCTGATTTCCTGTGTAAAAGCCAGTAATGCCAGCTTCACAGATCTTTAGACTTGCAGGTGGAATGACTCAAGTTTATATTAACGACGTGCGTGCCATCGTCCGTTATATGATTGCGATATTCGAAGTGTCTGGGAATGGACTCATTCTTTAATACTCGTAACCTGATATTAACACTTGCAACTTTGTCTGAAGCCGCTTTCTAGAACTACCTCATCACCATTTATTCAACAAAAATCTTACTACTAATACAAATAATAAAATAATGCAACTACTAATACAAATAACAAAAATGAAAATATACGAGGGTAGGTTACAGTAGTAGTTATTTATTGCAATGCGCAGAGTTTTTATGACATTTAAATTTTACGAGTTATTGGTTTCAATGTTTAAGGGTGGCCGTTACAGTCAGATGGTTAACCAAGTTGCGTAAGCGAAGTGTCATACACATCAGAGATGTGAAGATAATGATTAACCAAAGCGTTAGTTAGCTTTCCAACGTTGATTTGAGGGGTTTTATTACGAACGATGGTGTCCGTTGCATTTGGTCTGTTAATCGATGAAAAGTTTCTCAATATATGGTCCGATGGGCTGAATCATCGAATGAGTTATATGTTTTAATCCATTACCTTGTTTTGTATGCAATCAGGTTGTTACGTGTTATTCTGATGTGTGCACGATCCATGTAGATGCAGAGCTTTTGGGTAACGAATGATTATGTAGTCTTTTTCTGGATGCAGATATAATTGGAAGGTAGTGAGGCGAAGGTTTTGGCTTATGTGGAGTTACAGCGGTTGTCAATGTATGAAGTTCAGCTGCTAAATTGAGGGTTCTAATTACCTGTTGATGGCATGTCAATAACGTGTGAAGATATACTGAATTGATTACCTGGCCGAGCGTAGATTGTAGCAAAGGTAATGATTCTATATCTCAGGTATAGTAGTTCAATATTGCATTCTTAGACGCCAAGATACGTTGCTAGTTCAACGATTTGATAAGGAATATGCGGTCCAAGTGCTACTGGTGTACCTCTGTTTGTACGTAGAGTGTTTCTGGGACCATTAATTATACCGGAGCATTATAAAACATTTGAAAATTAAATGTTCTAGGGTTTCATTTAAAACTAAGGCTGTACCTTTCTCTTCTATTAACAGATGTTCGAAAATTGTTTTACAAAACTGAAGAGACTGAACTGAAGAGAAGAGACCAACGAATATATAGAATCATTATGATGTGTGTTATACATTAGTCTTCGTTTTATATGGTATGTAGATAAAAATGTACATCGGGTTCAGAGTACGTTGCTTGTAATGGGAATGTAAATAGAGCTTTTTTCGTAAGTTCTAATATGTGAGTTCTCAGTAAAGGAGGTTATGTTTCGAAATGTTATTGTACTTAATTGAAGGTTTTCTATAGTAATGGATTGACGCATAGAGCTGTTTAGAAACATTCAATGTCAGATATCTGTAGTAGAACTGCTAATTCTTTGTGTTCAGGTTACGGTGCAGGCTTTGCTTGTAGGTTTACAACGTATGGGTTTCTCCACAGACAGTACATGTTAATGGTTGATTTTGATTTGAGCATCTAATTGCAGCGTGAGGTCCTGAACAATGTCCTCATTTCGGAAATCTCCTTACAGATGTAGGTATTCTGCTGACTATATCAGGTAGGCGATTACACCTTATAACAAGAAACGGAGGTGGTGAATGGAATGGTTGAACTCCGTGTCGCCTTCGATACATGTAAGCCTATCCTAACTGTTAGAACATTAACTATATAAGATACTTCCTCTCATTTGATACGAATGCGTAAGCATGTTTGCCCTTCGATCTGTAGTTTTTCAATTTCGATATTAGTGTATTCTTGGATCACTACCCACATTATCACATATAAGGTCGTCTCTCGACGTGGTGGTGGGGTTTCTTTCATACGTCATGGGATTGATGACTCAATATTTTCTTCTTGGTAGATCTCAAAAGGCAATTTGTTTCAAATATTGATAACTAAATCAGGATCCGTGTTCTTAAGTAATTCCATTGCGAAGTAAGACGACGTCTGATAGCTTACCCTTGAAAGAAACTTTAGTAGTTGCTGAGCGATATGTTTCAATGTTCACTATTTGGTCAGAAGGAAGTTATATGCAGTTGGTTTGTTGAATCTTCATATAGACTGTTTCTTGAACCATTGGGTGTGATTCAGAATTGGAGTAGCCTAGAACTGTATGAACCTGTAGCAACAGCATGTTGTCGTTTAGGTGAATTAGTACGATTGGTCCTGTCTATATTCTCCTTATAAACTTTGGAGGTTGATATTCATTGGCTGTTCTTACACAGCTTTGACTCGGCGAGAGTTGGAGAACCTCGATACTGACAGTGAGTGGTAGTAGGGCGAAACGCAAAGCGTCAATAATCTGAAGTGACAGTTGATTGTCAAGAAGTTTGAATTTTGAATCAAATCTATAGTCAGTGAGCACAACTACCAGGAACGATAAAGGCAAAGCTGCTTCCTGTTTTACATTTGTATTCTTTGAAATTCACAAATATAAAAACTAAAACAATAAAAGTACTATTAAGTTTTTTTTACTATTAGCCATATTGGTGTCATGGCTAATGCCCACTTACAGGGTTACGCCCTCTACTGCGGAAGAGATTTTGGTTTATGATTGTTTCTTTGATTGTTGATAGCCAAAGAGATTCGGATTAACTTTGTCAACTTACCTAGCTTCGAAGGTTACTTTCTTGTGTGTTTGTTTGGACCATGACGGTCTAGGTTAGATCTGAATGTGTCTACTGCAGTTTGCATTGTTTGGTTTCATTTGTTGAACGGTTTGTGCTGTTGCAAGGAAGGCCGTGTCGTCTGCACATTGGTATAACTGTATCTTATCAGGTAGTGCTGGTAGATCTGACCTGAACAGGATGTAGAGCAGTGGTGAAAGTGCTGAACCTTGTGGCACTCCAGTGTTTAAGAAGACCGGGAATGAATTGCTTTGTTTGATACTGATATATGCGAGGCGGTTTGTGAGAAAGTTATAGATGTACCGGATTTATGGTACGGTTGAAATTGGAAAAGCTTCCATAATAGGCTTTGGTGCTAGACTTTATCGAACACTTTCTCCAGATCAAATAGTACAAAGCAGGAAGGTTTGCGGGTGTTATATTGGTTTGTGATGTGGTTGGTGAGTCATAATAGTTGGTCCTGAATACTATATCTTGGTCTGAAACCTGCCTGGTGGTCTGGTAGTAGGTGTATGTCCTTTAGTTGGGTGTGGAGGCGATGTACCATACACTCGAGTATTTTGCTAAGAGTTGGTGTCAATTGTATTGGTCTATATGATGCTACGGAGTCAGGTGGTTTGCTAGGTTTGAGAAACTTGAGTATTTTGATGTTTTTCAGTCTTCCGGAATACATCCCGTTCGTAGGATTAAGGTATATATGGCTGTGAGTAATGTCAGTAAGCTTGGTGGTCCTTCCTTTATGTATCTAGAGGTTATACTGTCGATTCCAGGAGCAGTATTTTTCTTATGTTCTATTGTCTTGATGATATGGTTACTTGTGATCGGTATGGTAAGTTGTCTGCTTTCATTGAGATGCTGCTGATGGAGTAAAATTACCTGGGCCCGCAGGGCCACCCAGGCTGGACTTCTGGTCACTTTCGTCCTGAGTGTAATTAAATTAATTGAGTTAGATAACTCTGTTAGATCAGATAAACAGAAACTGCACCAGAACACACACGCTCCCGCCAGCAAACAGTCAGAAAAGTCTCGCTTCTTTTAAGTTGGGTCCAAAACCTTATGAACTGGAAGTGGGCAAATATTTTTATTTGTTTTTTTTTATGCTAGCCGAAGCTAGCTCCCCCAAAGGGCTACACCCTCTATCTGGGATGGGAAGTTGATGGAATTAAGGTTTTGTTTTTGAGAGGTGGAAGGTCTATGTGGTTTTAGTTTATCTTTCACTTTATATATTTATTTCTCATCAGAGGATATTATGAGTTTTCCTCATAATCATTTAAATGGTGGGAATATTAAGTAAATGATAATGTGATGGTGCATGAAAGGATGGATGTGAGGTGCGGTCGACGCCACAACACTTTGACACACTTAAGGCTCCTCACTACTCCCTCCACTTTTTTTTAACATTTTTCAAAATATTTCAAAATCTAATAGCATTATCAAAATTTTAAGAAGATACATCTCTAGTACTTACAAATTACTATGAAATACAATGGA
>JAGDQP010011844.1:27126-51907 GCA_022664845.1 Lepisma saccharinum
TGTGGAGTTTTAGGTGTGTATGAAGGCGTTGGACAAGGATCTTTTCCAAGGTTTTACTTAAGGTTGGAGTTACCTGGATTGGTCGATAGGAAGAGACGGCATTGGGGTTTTTATTGGGTTTCAGGAACATTAATGTTTTAGAGGTTTTCCAATCGGGAGGGATGATACCTGTTCGAAGGATGAATGTATAGATGGAAGCGAGGAAATTGAGGAGAATGATTGGAGATTCTTTAAGATGACGGTATGTGATTTTGTCATTGCCTGGCGCTGTGTTTCTTTTGGCGGCGATGGTTTGTATGACTTCGTCCTGTGTTATGGGTAGAGTTAGAGGATGATCTGGAAGGATATGGTTGTGATTTGGTTGTAGCTGAGGGGAGGCTATGTTGATTCTATCTGCTGGATGGTGTCGAAAAGGATTGAAAGGGATAGTGGGAGTGAAGGTTTCTTGTAAGTGGTCGGCGAAGGCGTCAGCTTTATCTTTGTCGGTGTGCAGTGCTTGGTCGTGATGCAGTAAGGGGTAATGTGGTTTAGAATATTTGCCGGTGAGTATATTAAACCGTTTCCAGTATTTTGTAGGGTGTGCAGTTTCTGCCAGAGTGTTACATGTTTTAACCCATTGTCGTAATTTATATGCTTTTAGGTAGTTATGAACAGTTCTCTGTAGCTGTCTATGTAATCTGAGAGAGTATGGGTTCCGTGTTCGTTGGTAATCTCTGTAGAGTTCTCTGGAGCGTTTGATGAGTGGGAGGTATTGTGGAGGTAGGTTGGGTCGAAAACTGTTTGCTTGACTGCTAGGAATATATTTTGCGGAAGCTTCTTGGATAGTAGAAGTTACAGTATCAATGGCATGATGGAGTTCGGTTTCTGTTTCTGGGGGGGGGGGGCGAGTGTTTCTATTCGCGTTTGAATAAATTGCCGATATTGATCCCAATCGGTGCGGTCGATGCGTAAGATTGTTCTGGGTTGTAAATTGGAGGCGTTGTTGTTATTGGTTGTTAACTGTAGTGTGAGCTTAACCGGTGCATGATCGCTGCCTATGAGATCCAGAACTTCTATTGTACATTTGGGACTAATATTCATTGATGTTATAACTACGTCTGGAGTTGTGTTAGAACATGGTCGTGTTGGTTTCGAAATTTAGTGGATAATACCTGTAGTTTGAAGATTTATGAAGTCGTAGAAATCGGATTTTTCTTTGTCCGTTCTACTGTGTATATTGATATCTGCCATGATATAATTTTTATGGTTGTTAGAAATGTAGGTAAAGAATGAATTGGAAATAGGCTGGTGAGGTCTAATGTAGATGGTAGCAACTGTAATATATAGCTGTTGATAATAGATGGTAGTAATGAGGTGTTCTGGTAAGTGGGGTATGTCGGGATTGTGTTGGCGATAGGCGATTTTTGGAGAGAAACCAATTGCTGTTCCTCCGTTAGCTCGCTGTGCTATATGTGTATTATCATGGCGAAGCATGTGGTACCGTGATATTTTACAGCTGTCAGATGGTTTGAGGTGTGTTTCATTGAGTATGAATGTGTTGACCTGTTCTTCGAGTAGTAGAGTTTCAAATATGGGTTTGTGAGTTTGTAGAGATCGGATGTTGAGAAATAGAAATATCAGAGCCATGAACACACGTAATATTTGCTGGTTCGATGTTGTTAGCTTAGACTTCTGTTGATTGAGCGTTTGCATGAAAATGTGCATATGGGCCTGAGTATGTGGCATTAAAGGAAACATGAAGAGTTGTTTTTGCTGCGTACTGGATTTGATTTAGCACATGATGACGTTGAAACGGATGAATGTTTTGAAGAACAACTGTTATGAAGGCCAGAAGTTGATCGATCGTGATAGGTTGGTATACAGAAGTGATATGTGGTGTTTCTTGAGTAGGTGTTTCGGTAGTCCGTATGGGTACTATTAGTTCTGGTTTATCAGGTTCAGGAGCAGGTCTGGCTTTACACTTATAACTAAAAGTGGGGTGATTTTCATTGCAAGTGGTGCATTTAGGAGGCTGTTGCATGTTTGGGCAGCTTTTCGTGAGATGTGCGCCGGAGCAGTAACCGCATTTGGTGGTGTTGGTACATTTTGCTGTTGGATGTGCGTTGTACATTTGACACTTTTCACACCTGATGGGTATCGGAGGTGGAGTGTGCGATGGTTCTACCCTGTACCGTCGTTTATAAATGAATGCTCCGCGGGTGAGAAGTTCATCAATAGTTTCTTGGTTATTAGTTAAGACCCGTATCATGTATGTTGGACCGCCAGTTTTTGTTTTTATCCGGATGCACTTGGTGATCACGTGTCCTTCTAGTTTCAGTTCTGCTTCTGCTTCTTCGTCTGAGATAGTGGGTTCTACTCCTCGAACGACAACAGATAATGTTGGCTGTTTACGCGGTGGTGGTGTTTGACGGTTGCTTTTGTTCTCCAGGCGTGCCAAGTTAGCTGTTTTCCCAAAAATTTCAAAGCTGTGTTTGTTTCTGATGGTGTTGGCTAAGTTGTAGTCTGTTGAGTGCAATATGATGCCATTCCGAGTCGGGATGATTCTACTGATTTTGTCTCGATGTACGTATTTCGTCATTTGTTGCAAGAGAAGCTTTACATTTTGATACTTTTGGTCGTAGTTTGTTAGTATGAATGGATAGCTTGGAGTTTTTTCAGTGGTTGCATTGGAAATGTCCTGGAAGTCTGGTTGGTTGATGTCCATTCGTTTCTCGGAGTCAGAGTCTGAATCACTTATAGTATGTGTCTTTTTTGCTGGTGGTGACTGTGGTGATGTGCGTCCTGATCTATGATTTATCGGTGAACGTGATCGCGAACGTGAAGATGTTGATTGTTGCTCCACGCTGCGTTGCTGTTGTGTTTTTCGTCCTACTAATGTTGAGTATGGAGGTGGACGAGGAACAGTAGGTGGCAATTTATGATGTTGTCCTAGTGGTTGCTGGTCTGACATGTCGGAGGTGTAGGGCCTGAGCCCTGAACCGTTCTAAGAAGCTGATCAATTTGAGGACTGACAGTTAGTGATAATGAGATATGAAAAGATGATCAGTCTTTGTGCAATGACTGCTTCTCAACACTAACTTATACCCTCCGACACTGAAAAGATGCCGTCAGGCCCAATGCAGTCGTATATGTAGTGTACTCACCTGTGCGTATGCTACTCAGGGTCCTGGTTACTACATTAACAAGCCACAGTTAGGCTAGGTTAAGTTATGATTTGTGTTGTTAATTTTTCTCCTTTCATGTAAAAGGTTTACTCTACACTGCAAGGGAGTTTGGCCGCCAATGGTTCGTAAAACGTAAAATTAGCGTATTTCAGTTTCTTAAGGTATGTTATTAAATGTGTACTTACTTTCCGACCAACGCTAGATAAACAATATCTTATTGTTTGATGTATGAGATTAGTTATTTACAGCTGCAATTAAACTATACTTCTGCCATCTCCCGACAAGAAAAAGAAGTAAAAGACGAAGCAACACGCAAAGCCTTTGCGTGCACTCAAACAATTGAAACCATCTGCACGCGGAGTGGAGAGAGAGAGAGAGAGAGAGAGAGAGCGCTGATGTTCTCTCCATGAAAAACAGAAGAGAAAAAGATAGACGAAGACGTATGCGTGGGGGAAGGAGAGTTGATGGTTCAGTGTTCAAAACGATGCATGGTAAAAACGACTTTGAAAAGAGCACTGTAATGAATTTCTTTCACTATCCGGCACACTATAATTGAGTTAAAAAATGAAAAAAGAAGTGTGTGATGATATGACGCTATATGAAAGATTCAAATGTTTTAGTCTAGCTCAGCGTTTTTACTTTCCTTGAATTCTCATTTTGTGCCTGTTATTATTATCTAGAATGAGGACGAAACTCGGTCTTGTGAAATGTTACTAATTTAAACCAAACGAACGACGTAGTTATTGGGTTATGCTTAGGCCTTCATCTTAAAAAAAAAAAGTCAAATTTCGTAAGAAAAAAACAACATAAGAAATCTTCAGAATTTATTTTTCTGAACAGGTTTCTATTAATATAACTTGCTACACTGATAGACAAAATGTTTAATTTATATTTTCAGATATTTAGGCGTATATTTTTTCATATTTTATAGGGTGTATAAAAATGTTGGTCTTAAGTTGAAAATCAATCCCTCACAACAAAACAAAAGAAGAAGCTCCTTTGAAATATTTTTGAAACATGAGTCACTTCAGAGCTGCAGACACCAAATATGGATCGCTATTGTCACAAATGACGTCATGAATCGACCCAAGTTACTGAAGTAATAACGCAGGACACGTGAGCTTAGGAAATTACAATCAAAGTTATTCCGATGCAGCTTAGAGGGGAATTCTATGTTTGCCTATTGCACATCCTTAATTACTTCACAATTGAATTCTTATCTTGGGAATTCCGTCTATGACAGACTCTCGCAATCACAAATTTTGCTCAAGTAGATGTATATTGGGCACATCTTGGATTGTGATTTGCTAAGTTGTCAAGTCTTAAGTGATTACTTGTCGAGATATGGCATCATTTGTGACGATTTTATTAAAGCAAATTATCAGTTAAAAAAACACACAAAGAGAAATTTGAGTTATCAGCTAAATCTAAACACGTACCGTACTATTTTTATGCACTTATTTTACAGTAGAAATAAAACGTGTATGTATAGTACACAGTCCAATAGAAATCGAAGTGTAATATAAAATGTTTTGTTCATTAGGAATTATTTTAGATTTAACACGCTGTGATTAGCAATTAAAACTAGTCGAATGCGGAAATGTTAAAACTTTACTCAATAAAAGCAAATTTGTTTTACGCTCTCTGTACACTCAGATATTTTACCCCAGGCCTGAAACTTGTAGAAGAAACGGTCAGTAGTATAAATATTTAACCGGTAAAGTTGTATTACACTTATTTTTACAGTGACGGTAACAGTACCCCCGAATTAGAATACTAATAACAGTGTAACACTTACCCCTCTGTCTATCGTAAGCGTTTATGCATTCCGAAGTCATGAACTGGCTGATGAGCGCCGTCTTCCCTACGCCTTGTGCTCCAATCATTGCTACACGATACGTGATTACTTCTGGGGAAGGATTGTCCTGAGCAGCTGATGTTGTAATCGGCGTCGCTGGCGGGGTCGCGCTCTTTTTACCATCTGCTTCTGCTTGTGGAGGAATAAGACTGTTGCTTCTGGAGCGTCGCCGTCTGAATGAATCTCCTCGGTTGACCACACCTAAGAAAGAAACAGAAGTACTTATTAATATTAACAAATACAATTCTTGTCTGTTACTAATGTTGATCTGCAGTTGTGACTTTTACTAAAGTAACACCCGTCATGATATAAATTCTCTTACATTACTCCCTAGGAAACGTTTTGGATTCTAAGGCGAAAAAGGTGACAATGAAAACCATGGACTTTTCCAGGATTACTATTTATTATGTCTCTTATATCGACGATGGAGAGTGAAAAGGGCATAAGCAACCAAATCATTTTTTTTAAGGAAACACAAAATAAATTTTAAAATTCTATGTAAACTAACGCTTGCGGCAAACGTTTTCTTGCATTTACAGCATACATAAAGCAGTTACTGTTCGGTAGAGTCGATATAGTTCAACTGCACTCACAACAAAGTGTGCCTTTCCCAAAATATTTACCAGAATTAGACCTACAAGTATTTACATCTGTAATGTAAAATATAGCTACATCGCTCAGAAGTCTTCTGTAAAATCGATCATCATTTGTAAGCTACAACATACTTATTTTACACAATCTAAGAACATTTAACACTATCGACACTAGAAAGTCCTCATTTTATAAGCCATATTTCATGTATGGTTCGAAGAAGAAGCCCCTTTCACGTAAATAGTTTATAAGTTTCAACCACAATAGATTCAATACAACTCACTGAAATTCTGATGAACCTTCAAAATTCTGATCCAAGTATTGCTTAGCTTCCGGTTCAATTGTTAATTTTACTTTCTCGAATAATTACGGTTCCTCTATCTGTCCTGTTTTCTCTCTCCTTAGTTTTCTTTAATCATTTATACTACATGGCATATACTTCGAAACCTTTTGGTCTAATACACCTCTGAGACACCCACTGTTCTATTCCCAATGGAGGAAACAGGGTCTGCCCTCCGCCCGGCCGACGCCAGTCAGGGTCGGGCCGCACTCGGTTCCCGATCGTCGGACCGATAACCCCAAAGGCAGCAAAAACCTTGCAGGAAAACGCTCATTTTGGCCGGCGTCGGCCCGATCATTTCCCGCCCAAACCCCGACCATTTCTCGACAGTCACAGTCGGGCACCACGCATTTGCCGCCGTCGGCACAGCGAAGACGGCCCGCATATGGCTATAAAAATGTGTTTAGTTGGTCAAAACAAAACATGAATGCTGTTTATTGGTATTCACACAGTTAGTTTCATTTTTATCCGTGCTCTAATCATGATTTACGGTGTAATTTTCCAACAGTAAAAAATCCTAGTGGCTGCTGTGGGGTTCGAACACAGGAATGTTCTGTACTTCTCGTTGGTAGCTTGTATTCTTATCCACTCCTCCATGGATCCACGTTGTGAGATCGCTGCTCTTTCACGGTTTCTTTAGTAACAGGCAGTCTAGAATGGAGTTGCTACCTGTTGTTCACTATCATGTACAAATAAAACTAAACAATACTTCCCTTTTTTCTTTCTTATGTGCAGTTTTTTCTTCTTTAACACCTTGATCATCGCTGCGCTATTAAATTTGTATATCTCAATAAATGTAATATGTAGCGAAAGCTATATCATAGATTAACGCCCTATTAACGAAATTAAGTATTCGTTGAAATGTAGTTTAAAATTCAATGTTTCCAACATGCAAACAAGAACATGAAAAATATAGTTAATTTCATTGTATTTGCTTGCTTTGTATATTTTATATTTTTCACTACAGAGTTCTGTAATAAGACGAATGAAATTAAACGATTAATATGTTTTAATGTAATAAGCATATTTTAATATTAAAGAGTTACAGCCCTCGGCCAGAATTTGGCCCATACAAATGTTGCCGCCCACATTTCAACCGTCGGTGTAGAGTCGGGTTCAAAACAAGTGCCGAGTGAAGCCCGACGATCCTAACTGACATTTGCAATTGATTTTTTAATCTCTATAGTGAAGAAATTAATGACTATTGTAGATGTATCGTGACTATCACTGATTATAATTGCAATTGTTTTCCGCAGACTGTCTCAGATAGTTGGTGGCCCGCCTTCTTTTCGATTATTCTTGCCGTCATATTCCCGCTTAGTTAGGACATGGTCGGCATTTTCCTCAATCCCGACCAAATCCCAACCTCATAGTCGGGACAAGGGAGGCAAAAAAAAAAAAACTTTCCCACCCTTTTGCCAAACATTTTCACAAAATGTACTGGTGTGATTGGTACACTGCAAGGATCAGTTTAAGCTAGTTAGATCACTCCTAGCTTCGTTCTTTAGGCCACTTTGACAACAGGATTTTTTGCCTAACGCCCCCATTTGGCGTCGGGCCGCCGGTGGACCGCCTTTAAATGCGACTTTTTCCCGACTGTCACACCCCCGACGCCGGGCCAATGGCGACAAAAATTGGACTGTCGGAGTTGGGGCGCATTTTCTTCATTGGGTTGTTAAACTCTGCATTTTCTACTTTTATTTCTCGCTCGCTCAAAAACGGTTTCTTCTTAGTTTTCCAAACATGTTTCTACTGTCTTCTCCTCCCGCTTCTCTTTGTTATCCACAAGTACTGGCAATAATAGATCTGGTATCTCTTTTTTCCATAGTACTTGTGGTTCGATTTTCACTTGTTTCACGACCCCACACTTTTTTCTTCCAGGTGATTTAATTCTTAACTCGACTTATTTATTTTCCCGCTGAAATTTGAAGTATATATGCTATGTGTAAGGTAATTTTGTTCAAAATTGTCCATATACTTTTCTTCATCCATGGTTTATTAACAGGAATATTTCCCTTGCGTTGACATTTTCCATAACTCTTCATTCCTTTTGAAACGTTTCTTTCAACCTCTTAAACTGTAGTTGAAGAATATGTACTCAGCGTTTCCTGAACAATGAACATATACATGGCTTGACTTCAGTATCCATGTGTGTGATTCTTATCTGTTAATTACGAAATAGACGATCGCATTACCAGATGTGATATCTGATTTCTAATCACATAGAAATTAAGGGGGTACCGTTTGAGTTAAATTGAATATCCATCTAACTATATCATTACAACAACAGGTAAATATCGACCACCCACTGTTTCGAGTTTCATCTGTATAGGGCGATTTCTGAAGTATGTACCAAGTCTATGGCTTTGTTCTCGTTTGCCCCTGGATCTAATTGAGCTTTGTACAGTTGGGGTCCTGTCAGTATAGATAGAGATGCCTATATCCCTCACAGGCTCATATCCAGCGCCGTGTCTTGTGATAGCCGTTTTTATCATTGTCTTATCGACGTTAACGTTCTGCAATTGATTCTGCATCAGCTACTGAAATGCCCCTTCCTGAAACAATCAAAACAGACGGTGCAGTAAGCCGTACATTTACCATAACCATGTCTTAGAACACATCCTGGGCATTGTTTGTTTATCTTGTCCTCTTCAAAGTTATTTCTAATATGAACAGTAGCTTTTTCTTTTCGACCGGAACTCAGCCTGTGCTTGTTGTGTGTGTTTTTCCATTCCCCAAACCAGAGAGCTCGTTTTCTACTTGTTCTGTTATCACCACCATTTCCACCGTTTTTTTGAAATGTTAATTTTCTTGTTGATAGTAGACGTTTTCGTATCCCATCGTTCTGAATGCTCATTACCAGCTCATATCTGAGGAGTCACCATAAGTACAAAATGAATTTTGTTCCCTTAACGATATTACGTACGTAGCCTTACACTATTTGTGTCGGTGTTAGTTTTTATAAATGACATTTGTATCATTCCACAATATCGTCGAACTGATTGTATGGTTTACCAAGCTGTCGATGAACACACTAGCAACGATAGTGTCAGGTGAATTGTCTGAATATGAGAAATACGTGAGCTGAGAAATTTGGAAGGACTGCTTTTCATCACTTGGAACACCACGACTATTTGATTCTACAGACAAGCAATTTTCTTGAAAAAGTCAGACCACAAAGACTTAAACTCTAGTATATCAGCAGTATCAGTCATTTTGACAACAAAGCTGCGTTGTTTGCTCGAATAGATGATGCCGGCCGGGTAGTCGAGCGGTCTGCGGCGGTAGGCCATAGGCTCGAAGGTCCTGGGTTCGAGTCCCGGCAGGGGCATGGGTGTGGATTTTAACTGGCTGTAAATTGGAGAATCGTGACGGGCCGAAGTCCAAAGTTACTAGACTGGCCCATATAAAAATCAAGTTTACCAAAGTTTATCGAACAGATGATCATCTCAGCATAATATTTTGGTATATAAACTCAACCATTTCGTTTCAAGACTCTTTTGACCATAGCAAAGTGCCTATCGTTTGGGAAATATGAGTGTCCTCGCTGTGGAAAATGCTGATTTATTGACTGAAATCGACCAAGATGGACTAACGCTCAGAAAAACCTTATCATTGTATGATTTCTGTTTTGGCCTGTACAACTATCTGAGAAAACATGGAGAAACCGTGGTAGGAACTGATGAAATATAACACGAATTACACGATAGATGCATCTTCATTAGGTCCTTTCAGTCCTTCTCCTTCGTGGTAGATATAAATGTTGTTTTGTCTGTTCCCAAGGAAGTTACGCTGAAAACATTCACAGTTAACGGTTGAAGATAAAACTTTATTTTCGCAGTTTCTCCAACATTTTCCTGCGCACCTGCAGCACTAGGCACTACTTCCCACATGTTTGCTACACCTACAACAGTTGATTGTCTGCAGCGCAACTGCACCAACGAGGAAGAAAACAAAATGGATATGGTATTAACTTGCTAACGTAAAGCAATGGATATGCCCGGGAAACATAGTAATATCGTTACCCTGTGGCTACACTGTTTTGGGTCAACAAAAAGAGAAACAAATTGGTGTTCTCAATTTGTTTCATGGATTCCTTTCGTATAATGTGGAAGATACGTAAGGGCATCTCAATCTTACTTTGTTCCTCCGAGACTTATACAATCTCATGCTTACAACTGGTAGTACAACGTTTCACGGAGAAAGTGCACATGCCAATGACATGTGTAGTTTCTTCTAAAGCAACAGCTTGATACGTGCAGTTTCGTACGTCTACGCACAAGAAACACAGTGGTGTTGTTAACTCCATTTCTGTCGAAACTTGACATGTGTCGGTTTACAACAACAACAGCAAAAATCTATTTGACATTAACCAATTTACCAGGTGTATAAGCTTAAATCTGCTGTTTTGTAGTTAGCAAAACACATGGTGTGTTCATAGAAATCGCAAAGGAAGTTATTCAAAGTACTTTCCCTCGCTAGCTACACATTTTGCCCACCTCTCGGGCAATTTGTGGATACCACACCAGAAAAAAGTCCTGCTCTTTCGAGGCAAATCACTCATCAAGCCATTTTCGGACGTCTGCGTACGAATCAAAGTGCTGCTCAGCGAGGGCGTGGCCCATCGACACAAACAGATGGTAGTCTGTAGGGGCCAGGTCTGGTGAATAAGCGGGATGGAGTAGCACCTCCCACTTAAGTGTCTCCAAGTAGTTTTGGACCACTTTTGACGTGTGCGATGGGGCGTTGTTGTGGAGGAATATCAGCTTGTCATGTCTTTGTTGATACTCCGGCCTTTTTTCACACAGAGCACGGTGCACGTTGATCAGTTGTTGGTGATAGTGGTGGGCATTGACAGTTTGACCCGGTTGCAACAGCTCAAAGTAGATGATACCCGGTTGATCCCACCAAACACACAGCATCGTCTTCCGTCCGAAGCGATTTGGTCTCGAGGAAGATGTTGATGGTTGGCCGGGATCAACCCACGATTTCTGGCGATTCGGATTACACTTTTCATCGCCCGTCACAATCCGATGCAGGAACGACTTTCTTCTTTGTCTGGCGAGCAACATTTTGCATGTGTGTTGGCGTCTCTCCAGCTGCCGATAGGTTAATTCATGCGGCATCCATTTTCCGATCTTCTGAACCTTTCCCATGGCACGTAGACGCATGGCTGCTTGAGTAACGCCCAATTGCTCGGCAATCATTTGTTGCGATTGGGTATCGTCCTCGTCCAACAGCGCCTGCAATTGATGGTCCTCAAACTTCCTGGGCCGATTTCCAACGCTTCTTGTCACAGGTCAAAATTACCGTCTTTGAACCGACGAAACCAATCTCGGCACGTTGTTTCCGATAAAGCACTGTCACCATAGGCCTCCACAAGCATTCGATGCGCGTCGGCAGCAGAAAGCGCTTCATCAAATGGAAGCAGAAAAGCAGAGCTTCCCGCATATGCTCTTTTTCTGGCACAAAACTAGCCATGCTTACCAACGGAACACTGTGTGTTGTTGCCTGCACGTACTGATTATGTGCACTGATTCGTGTTGCCAGAGGTCCAACTCATCCACAAAATAGGTCTGGCGTGCCCATGGTAGCTTCATACGCTCACGAACGCCATCTATGGGCAAACAGCGGATTTAAAAGCTTATACACCTAGTATATACTTGGTGCCCAATAGATGGCAGAGAAAACATTTGATCTTTTCCAGGTGAATTTTTTTAAGATATGGTTATTTTTGAAGAATTGTACATTATTTTCATACAGTTTTATTATTTACAACTAATTTCATTTGCATATATTGTTTCAAAAGTATACTAACTGTTCAAAATGTAGGAAAATAAACAATTCCATGCATGAATATTAAAAGTTCGACCACATAAAGGACTGACCAATCCACAATAGCAAATCGCGTACAATACCGAAAAGGTCCTACCAACACATTCTATTTAGGCCTATTTATGTTACGGCTTAATTTATATTAAACACTGCATTTTGGTAATAAAATAGCAGTAGACATTTGCTAATATTATTTACCTTTCATACAAAATGTTTCTGACTCTAATTATTTCAAGGAGTTTCTGTACCAAATAATCCCTTCCTCGACATGAGTATGCCATGACCCATTGGCAGTCTTGAACTTGGCACAAAATTGCCGTCCCCGAGTCATGCGCATGCGCAGAAACAATTTTTTTTTTTAACATTTGGGAGAGCCAAATTCTAGCTGGCCCCAAAATGATTCGTTGAGTAACGAATCGTCGCGTGGAATGTCACAGGTTTCATTGGAGCATGTTACAAATATAGCAAAGAACTAACTGTGCTTTTATCTGATATGAGATAATGAAATATACAAACTTTTCTCCTTTATTCATTGGTAGTGCCATGGCACACTGGCTGCTCCTCACTGAACTAGCCGCGACTGATTAATAGCGAATATATCCTTTTGTCATCTTTAGTTTGTTATTCATTAAAATCTTTTTATTTAATTGTAATTACTATAATTTTATATTAATATGTACAGAATACAATTGGACCTTAAAAATCAGCATTATAGTGTTTCAAATTGTGTAGTCCTTTCTGAAGTTACTAATCGTTTTCTTGCCGATGTGCAGTCATCTGCTACGCATGGAAGCTATAAGTGTCTGTATTGTCTCAATTTCTTCGTGACATTTACTTATATTGCTATCTTTGTAGAATATATTCATCTAGTTCGCTAGTAAGGAAATGAATGGTAAATAAGTGAACCACTTATTCTCTTCATATATTTTTTATCTTTCTTCATACATTTTTCAAAAATGATTTTCTTTCCCCTTTTTTTCTTCGATTTATCTCGTGGCACATAAAACCTTTTTACCTTCAAGGTCCTTCGATAAAATGGAGTTTTAACTTTCATTTCTAAGGGATTTCTTTCGTGGTTTATATTCATTGCCTCGGTTCTACTTCAATTGACGTCAGGCGGTCAGGAAATGCCTTCAGTGCGTTACGTGCCAAATTCAATCTTTTTCTTTGACTTCTGGAGTATGAGGGGAGGAGGGAGAGAAGCTGAGATATCACTACCTAGTCTGCTACTATTACTACTACTACTACTACAAATACCAGTGAGCCTTTTAGCCTTCTAGCCTTGGCCTCAGGTCGATAATCTTATTCTTGCTTTCTTTTTTATCTTCTTTTTAACATTTCAGTTTTCATTTGTTTCCGTCAAAGGTTAGCTGAATGGAAGAAAGAGGTCGATACTGTCTGCAGTTGCATGCACTCTCTTGTGTCAGATATAATCTTCCTACGAAGGGGACCATTTCCTTTCCTCCCTGTTTATCTACAGTATATAGAGTACGGAAAAAAGGCAACAAACAGTTTTCAATCTCACACAAACTTTTCGAAGTTTGTGAGGAATGTTCTACGTCATGACATTCTTAATATGAGACTTAGTCTATACAATACATTGTAGTTATAATGTTTGAAAGGCTTACGATATTTTTATTGCACCGAACCACAACTAGTAAGGAGAAACTGGTACAAATTAACATTGCTTGTTAATGGAGTTCTGTGACTAAGAACTTCGGATTTAGAGCACTTTTAGCTGCAGTATTATTCCTTATTGGGTTAGATAAGTAATTGGTAGTTTGCGCACGTATTCAATATAATTTGAATATAGTTATGGCCTTTAGGCAACTATGGTTCAGGCCAGGGCCTAATATCGTCTCATTGTTGTTATGCCCCTTTCAACAATGAACAAGAAATAAAATGAAAAATCGGCACGGACAGAACTCTTGAATTAGTTATGAACTTTCTTATCCGAAAGTTTGAACTGTCTAGACTTGAATTTGTAGGAGCAGCATTGAAATTTTGTACAACGATAAAAATACATTAGACATATACGGAGATAGTGCTGCCATCTCTTGTCGGAGATCTTTGCTTTACATTGCCCTTCAGGAGAGAAACCTGTTTCACACGGGAGAGAACCATCTTTTATATTCAAATCAATCATTGCAAATAAATTTACCTAATGCCAACGGTGACTGTAATCGATGTTTCATAAACCCTTATAACCCTCATAAATTCAAAAATTTCTTTCATTTATATTAACTAAGGAGAAAACTTAATACTCAGAATATTGAACATAACGATGCTATAGTTTTGTCAACTTCAAATCTCACAAATATTGCAGTTTGCAATTATCAGAACAAATGGATTTTCTGATTTGGATATAGGCTACGCAGTTTACTGAAGAAGCGACTCGTTATTCTGAAATTACTTGCAAAATATCTAACGGTTCAACGTCGTCTGTAGTGGTAGAGGAGGCGTCCAACCTGAATATAGTAGATTGTAGTCTCGAATTCCGGTTAGATGTTTGTGGAATTTACAAACTTTACTGTTTGTACGTATATTCGGACGGAACTGACCGAAGTAATTAGTTACTAAAATGGCACAATTTTTAAAATCTAATATTGAATTTGATGTGTACAATATTTTGTAACACTACAAGAACAAAACGTTGTTCAACTGTCACTTTGTCCTGTATTTATTTAAGACTGTTACGTTGAACTCAGTGTTGCCAGTGTTGAATGAACAGAGCAATCATCAACACCATAAGACATTTTATACCTTTCAATACGCTTTGTGTCAGTGCTCTAAGTGTGTTAGAAAAGGTAAGGGACGGTTGCAGAAGTGAGCTAACAAGGTAAGGGTGCGCTTTAACCTAGTGGCGGTGATTGCCTATTGAAAGTAAAGGCAATGAGCTCCGATTAATAAACAGGTAATGGCACGGTGTGCCCCTTGTGTCCCCAACTTCTAACACTGCTTTGTGTTAAGCTCTGAATTGGAATTCAAAGGTGATAGTCATCCCTGGACCACTATCCGGTGTTGAATTAATAGCACTAGTATTTACTGTGTAATGACTTTTTTGTGTATGTGTGTGTGTGTGTGGGGGGGATTTTGATGTACATTCTTTTAAATACTATACATACAGTACTTAATTATGTATGAGTATGGGGAGATGTCGGCGTGTGTGTGTAATTTTGAAGGAAACAATTTTACTCTCACTTATCAGTCATTTTCCGTTCGCATGATAGGGTCTACATGACACAGAAAAACTTTTATCAATAATTATCTTACAAGTCGAAACTAAACTGCTCTGTATTTTGTTAGCAATGAAACAAGTTCTCACCACAAATAATATAGGATATTATATTCAAAGGCCATAGTGATATTTAAATACCGTAAATAACATTACGCACTTGCAGAATATTTAATACTGATTCCGATGGTGATTACTAAGGTTAGGCAGGATAGGTAGACAGTATCTATTTTTTTTTTTTTTAATAAAATGATTTGGTTATTTAGCAAACTGATAATATTGCTTGATTTGAATTTGTTTTTTTATCACCAAGTATCAGCCATTTTCTCTCTTATGTATCATATTTGGCTTTAAAGGAAATGGTATAACAAATAACCTTCAAAAACAGTGCAAACTTTGCTACTGCTTCCAAAATGGCGGATTACTTTCTTCACAGTGTACTCCAGCAACCGGAAGGAGTTTGCTGCAACGACATACATGCTAAGTGAAAGAATGTTTGAACTGATAGACGTTCCTGTGTATGTTTCGCTTGTGTGTCTACTTCTGCAACGAAGAGGTCGCGTTTGTGTGGGTACGTTCGAGAGAGTTATACAATATTGCATCTTGCTTTGCTTTTCCTTCTCCAAGCTATCCCGAACTTGCCTGTACGTGAAACAGTCGATGTATTGAAAGTAATTGAAAACCATGCGTACCAGGGAGTTTTTCCAATAGCCAGTTGAATAAATTTATGTATAATAATAATAAATCATTGTGTTTATTGTTGTAGGCATTTCGTTTAGTGTTGGATTCTCACTGAGGATGTATATTTAGGAACTATTTTCATTTGTAGCATAGGATTCTAATCTTTCTTCTTTAACTTAGCTATATTCAGTTATCTACTCTTAATAACACTGTCTGAATTCTGCCGGACTGGGAACATGAATAATCTTTCCTTCATAGCTCTTGAATATGCTGCAGCGACAGTAAATCAAATCAGTGTCAAGTGCTGTTGACTTGTGTAGATGTACGTGAACGTGTTTACTGTGTGCGTGACTGCATGTCAAACCTCTGTGCTCTTTGGAAGATAGATAACATTAAGAGACCGAGTTGTTATCTTCAATTTCTATTTTTTTATTAATTTTTTCACTAATTAATAATTTTTTAAATTTAATTAACATTCATTTTGAAAGATTTTTAATGCCAATGAGCAGAAAAAGCAAAAAAAAAAAAAAAAAAAAAAAAGCCCCCAAAAAATATGTAAAAACGAATGCAACTAATTCATTGCCATCCAGCGGTGAAAAAACGAATATACGTACCAGGTAAACCCTACTGCGCGTGCGCAGACGGCAGTCAAAACATAAACGGCGCCTCCAAAAAACAATGGCGCATCAACGTGGTAAATTTTAAAATGCGTTCCGACATTCATGTCGGAAAACGGATCAAACTGGGATATTGATTGCCGGATTTTTTTTATTGTTAACCTGTAATTTCAATATATATATATTTTTTTGTCTTTTTCGTTATACTGTCGAACGACGCAAAGTACGAGGAATATCTAACCACTTGTCTTTAAGAACGATTTATGAAAATTAAACAGTTATATTAGGAGGCCTTTTAAATTGGCCCAAAGTGAGATCATAAATATGTACATCAGTAAAGACAAAACTTTCTCATCGTTTTATCCCACGCTTCGCCACTGATTATATCGTACCAAATTTTAACTAGCTTTTTTTTCTAAAGAGAAAGAGCGAAATATGCAAATATTATCTATGGCTGGGCATTTGCTTAAAAACAGGGCAGGGCGTATCTCGAGAAATGTGTCACAGAGAACTCTGACATTTATTCAAGTTCGATCGATGACTCACCCTTTTCTATTTACTGGACTCAAACAGTGGACAACCTACATCAGTAAGCTTACTTCTCTTCCTTTTGGGAGAACTAGTTCATTGACTTTATGGCTCCTGGAACAAGGGAAAGGCACCAGGGATTGCTTTTGTAGTTTTCTTCGTCGGTTGAGATACAAAGTCTCTCAAGGCTTTCTGTCATGTTTCGTCAATGAGATATCTTCTTCAAAAATTATCTATTGTTGTCTGGAAGGCTTTCATGAAATTAAATTTTCCCAAACATGTTTCCAATCTTCATCTTTGTTTAAAGGGCTACTCGGTAAGTTAAGGCTACGATTTTAAAGTTTCCGATTTGTTGAGATTTATCTGGCAATATATTTAGTTTTTCTTCTGTCTAGCAAAATTGTAATTTGTTAGTTCTCCTTTTGCCTACTTCTTCTTTCTTTTTGTCTTTACTACAGTGTTTTTCTTCTTCTTCTTTTTGTAAAATAACCATGTTTTAATCTCCAAGTACAGCAAAGATGTATGACTACAAGGGCAAATCCTCCTCGCCAAAATTTCCCTAGAACAAAATCGCCCTAGGATAAAAATGCATCTCAGAAATTAATAGACCAGAGTCAATAAAGTCCGGCAACAATTGAAAGAATTCATAGGCAAGTGTTAGACAAATGTTTCTATCGAATTACAGAGAAGTTAATTTTATATTGAAGAGAAATACTGTTCTTTAGTTGCACGAATGGAATCTTGAATTCTGCCCATACAGCAGAAAAATATTTTCAAAATAATTTTAAAAAATAATTCCTAGATTATTTCAATATTTAAAACATTTCTGGAAATAATTCTGGTTTATGTACGAGCTGTACTTATAAGATATACTTTCAGAATATTTTAAGATTATTCTAAAAACAGGCACGTATCTCAAAACGTTTCGACACGGAAAACATTGTAAGCGCAGGTTAGTCAAGGACCGCTGAAGAATATTCAGAGGATTGAAGAGATCTTAAGAAGAACTTGTGAACACGGTATTCAAGAGAGTTTTGTATCTCTATCTGTCAGTCTTCCTATCATCCATTTTGGAACAGAGTTATATAAATTTCTAAACCTACTTCATTTATTTTGAAAACATGAAACAAGTGACGATCATTTTCCCTGCTGTATGGCTGTATATCTGATTGTCGACTTATCTGTCAATCTACTCCCCCTATGAACTTTTGGACCCATGGAAAGATTTTGACCATACGAGCAGCAATTTCAAGCGGAAAATAAGAAGACTTTTGATATTACTATTATATTGTGCACCATCTTGATTCAGAGAAAAAATAATTTATTAGTATTGATATCAGAATATATATTATCTATACATGTCTTTGGATGGGCAAGTCTTTAAAATATGCAATGTTGTTCCTCTTAAATTAAAAAAAGGATTTCTATCGTTAATCGATCTCGTAATATTGGATGCAATTTACGCGTTTACGTAAACGTGAGATCAGCAAAGCCAGAAGTGGCTGCTTCTTCCAGCTCCATGTTCGAGACTGCTTTCGTATTGAGCAATTTCTGGTGACGCCACCTCGGTGGCTTCGTGTGAAAAATGACACAAAAGGAGAAGCACTGGTGGCGTTGCAATGGTGGCTCCGTGTGAAAGAGGCCTAACTTTCCTAGTTACAAAAAGGTAAGCCACTTGAGCGGCTCTTTTACCTAAACAATTAAATTTCTTAACTTTCAGTTTTTGTCGCTGGAAGTAAGACACTATCGAAAGCTTGAAATAAATGAAATTCAGCCGTTGGATTCATCTCCTTGAGTTTCATCACAAAACACGTTCTTATTTTTTTCTTTGTAGAAGATTTATTTCGTTTTTTTTCTTTCCTCCTTTGATCGTTTCTCTTTCTTTTCTTCTTGATTCTCGTTAGTTTCTTTTATGAAGTTAAATGGAAACAATTCACCGTGTTGGGTTGTTGCCAAAAGACTTAAAGCTAATGTAACTTTATCTACGATTTCTTTCTCGTTCTGAACGTTACATTATTTTCTTCAACTACATCAGTGAAGATTAATTGGAAGGCGAATAAAGATATATTAACTTTAATAAAAGTTAAGTATTTCATTGTGTACACGAAATAAAGGAATATTTATGGCTTTAGGCAACTTTGGTTCAGCCCAGGATAGAATAGGGAGGAAAGGATACTGGAAAGAAGTCAGCGAACGACTAAGTCAAAGGCACCATCGCGGTATTTGTCTGGTATAACTGATGATAAAACCTGACAAAATCTCAGTAAGGATGGACAATTTCTGGGATCATTCGCAGGACCTTCCGGTTTTGACGAAATACCCTAGGCCAAAGCTTTAACAACTGAGTTACGGCAGCTAAGTTTAGGCTGGGATGGCTTCAACAGTTACGAGCGAAGACGATGCTGAAAGGAAGTCGCCGTGAACATAAATTTAATTATAACATTGCGGCATTAGTTAGGCGCGACTGAGGATGAAGCCTGGTATACCTCAGTCAGGATTGGCGCCTCTGGGATCGTTCCCTGGACCTTTCGATTGCTATATCAACGCTCTTCCAACTAAGCGACGGCTGTTCGTTAAACGAAATATTGTATTTATTGAAACGGCTCTATAGTGCTAGTTACTATATCCAGAAAAAGATAAACTGTAATGATTCAAGAAGATTACATCATTCGAAAAAGTCCAAGCACCATTTTCGTGGAACTGAGTTACGTAAACGAAAACCATTATGAAGCAGATCTACATATTTAATAACTCTCCAATTACACTCCACATAATCTGGTTCCGAGTTGTCTAATTGGCTCCAAATCATACAAGAATATGCCACATAATTAGCAACAAATAGCGTTAATATAATATTTGGAGAAGCCACAGTTGATTAACGTTCCTGGTTTGTGATTATATTTGTATATATAAACGTTTGCTCCCCCGTCTAGCTATTTGTACGCATGTAGCGTGAAACTATTGATACAATTTCGGGCAAACTGAGTTTGGAAGCCAAGCGTTGTGATGAATTATGAACCAGATTCTGATAGCTAAATGTGGGTAAGTATGCACAGACTCAAATATATTATCTCAATACCGGTAGTTATAAATCATTCTATTGACATTTCTTTTACGAAATTTGATATATATAGACTAAACAATAGCTAAAATAAGAATTCTGGCGTAAAGACTAAAACTGAACTGAATTTAAAGCAAGAGTTCTTTCTGTTACAGGCGAAATAAACCATAGCCGAAAAGTCGAAAAAAAAAATAAAAATAAAGAACTGATGTACGAATATAGTTGAATATTAGGCAAAGTCAATAGATGCAAGGAATAGTATTTAAGAAATTAAACCAATCAACAGCGTAAATAGTTGATTTAAATTAAATTGAAGTAGCTTTCTTGACTGATTTTTGGGAAATTTTGAAAATATAATGAGCGGTAACAACACTATGGCTTACACCCGTTCCGATTGTTTTTTTTTTGGGAGATAAGACTATTTGATATACTGATTTGAAAGGACTTGTTAAGAAATCATTGAGATTTTGAATCTCCTTTGTAGCTTTAACCGATAGAGAACAACATTTTGAAAAAATCATATAGACCCTATATTTTTTCCTTTGCAGTACAGCAGATACAGTATTGGGGTGTTGTTTAAATTTCAATTGAATTGTGCCTGCGAGAATTACTTTTATCTACATTTTGACTGCATTGATAGGTCTCCGGCCACTGAATTGACTTCTTGAGGATATAATATTTCTGCTTCTGTGAATTTTATTGATATTATATGATTGTTGAATGCTACTTAAATGTTAAATAGTTAGACAGAATTGTAATATGATACTAGTAGGAAAGATAATTCAATTAAATCAAATTCTAGTTAACTAAGTTAAGTTCTATCCATAGTTAATATAGCAGAGGTGATCGGAATTCTTAACTTTTTCTCTTATCCCATAATACCCTTCAGCGGTGTTTGATCTGTTATAAATTACAAAAGCGGGAATTCTGCAACTAGTAGCTGCTTGTAAGTTTGAACCTACTACCTGTTTGGGTAGAAATACAAAGATTTTATACCTGGTTGGGATGACATTCGGGATCAACAACCGAGGATGAAATCCTCTGGTATCAGGGAAAATCCCCGGCATCCCTCTCTGGCAAATCGAACACTGCCCTTGAGACATCTTCTTGAACCAGTGATCAAAATCTATGATTCCATCCGTATCAAGTGGACTAACGCGGGTCCAAATCGCCGCGTGGCTGTAATTGAGTTATCCTTCGCTGGTTTTCCATCCTCACTTGGGCTTTCGAAGTAGACTACGGTATGGTGAAGGCGAACCTGGGTAGGTGTCGAGATTCATAATCGCATTTCTTTTGTAGTGTTCTTCGAAATTTTAACATAAATTTACTACTCGCTACAACATACAAGCACCACAGCTGTAACTGGGCCACTTTGGTGACCCGACCTAACCCGAACGTAAGTGACCCGGAGACCTGGTCCGAAACTTGACCCGATCTGGAAAATATAATGAACTGGGAATTATGGCGTCATATTTGTCTTGCTCCGGGAGTCTCTCCGGTCCTGGTCCACTCTCTGAAAGAAACACAGACAGTTCAAAAGCGAGCTAATGATTAATAATTCTGCTCTGTCTTCCCGGTTACCGGGTCTAAATCGAATCAGACCGGGTCCAAAGCCTCCGATAACTCGTTTCAGCTCTGACATGCACGCACGCACGCACACACACACACACACACACACACACACACACACACACACACACACATATATATATATATATATATATATATATATATATATATATAACGATCCTGAGGTTTTGGACAGGCTACGGGCCCGGCAGGCAGGCAGGCTGGCTGCAGCACTACTACTCTCGCGGCACAGTAGTGTGCCGCGACACACCGCTTAAGAACTACTGCTGTGTAGTAGTAGAAGAACCCCTGTAAGCTAAATGTCGTTTCATAAGATTTTGTGGCATGAAATCTTAGAGGAAAGTCATATAACTCACAGTATATCTAGGAAGGCAAGAACGCTCTAAAAAAAATGGTAAGAGATAGCATCTCATTGTAGAATTGACGTTGTAAGATATATGGCAGGGCGTCTCTGGAGTGAGAATGGAGAACCAACACGAGAGATGTGGGAAGTGAGGGACCGTAATTTTGACCTTGTAAGGAAAAGAGAATAAGGTGTGCATGTTTTAGACTGACCGATAATGCACGTGTTAAGTCAAGCAATATATTTTCTTCTTCTTCTTGGACTACCATCAGTATAATTATCAACCGGATCATTCGATAACAAGGATTTCGAGAAACTTCCGCCCGTGCCCCTATTAGCGATGGCCACTTAAAGCAGTCTTTTGTATATCAAACCCTGTTTTTCAGTTATTTAATGAACACCATCTTTTTGTTTAAAACATGGATTGAGTTTTTCGAAACCGTTTTTTTTAGTGTTTTATGAAATTTGTATATTTGTTCTAAACTTTATTTTAAATCAAACTTGGGTTTTTCTCCAAACCAATTCTCCAAGAGAAAGAGAAAGACAGAATAAACATTCTCTTAAGTTTCGAATGCTTGCGTCATCAATTGCATTGCCAGTAAACATGTGGATGTTAAATTGGAAGAGTTAAAAATCCTTCTAGTAGAGGAGGGGGTGGGTTAAGAGAGGTGTGTTTACCTTTTTTCTCTCTGTGTGTCTGTCTTTCTGTTACACAGACTTCTCTTATCTCGAGACAAAGAGGTGTGCAGTGTGACGCTGATGCACGAAACCAAGAAAGGCAAAGAGATGATATTATACGATTGAAACGAAGCGCAAATCGTAATACATTGTAAAAATGTCAGATAAAGGGCGGGTTGGAGTGGACTGTTTGAAAATACATTCACTAGCGGAGCAAAGATGGAATAGATGCGTAATACCTGCATCGTACTGTTGTGAGATTTTGCTATTGGCTCGAAATGAAAATTTTCACGAAACCGAACGCTTTACCTTGGTTAACATGCTGTTGTCCCTTTCTCTTTATGATTACCATAGTGACGAGACAGAACGGAAGGTTCCAGATATTCATGAACCGGAACAACGTTCCGGTTTGCTCCGATCCATTTCGAGCCCTCGAATTGTTCTCAGCACGGCTGAGTGGGTAGGACAGGCAGAGGGAGAAGTACCTCGAGGTCCTGGCTACATAGTTGCATGGTTTCATTTCATAAATTGATAAGAAATTAATCTGCTTTATTTCTTTCATGCAGAAGTCATACATTTCTATTGAAGTTTGAATTAAATTGAAATATTAAGTTTTTCTACGTTTATAATATTCTACCTTCCACAGGAATTTCATAAATCTCTTATTTCTTACTGCTCCATGATCACAAGATCGTTATTCACGATGGCATCAGTGATTTTCCTGCACTTCTGAAATCATAATAAATACCTCATGATCATTTTGATCAACACCCCCTACGACCGCCCAGGGATAATCCTATAGTCGTGTGTAATACCACTAGACTGAAGTCTAAACTTAGAACACCCACAGATTAAACCCTCCTAAATTCAAAACCCTGGATGACATTTTGAAGTAGAACGTATAGTTTCTTGACTCAAGTTACCGCGATATGCTTTGTTCGGCAAACCACGATCCATGAGAAAGAAGTAGGAAACTGTTTGACTCAGTGGCAAATCCAGTAGGTTTACAGTGTGGTGGAAATTCCGAAGTTACACAATTCTCTTTAGTTACTATGTCTCCACGTGTATGTGCTTTTGTCTCTCTCCCTCCCTCCCCCTCTCTCTTTCTCCTTCTTTTTCTCTCTCTTGTCGTAGCTAGAGAGAAACTAAGGCGGCCAGGCCGAGACAGTACCTTAAATAAGGTACGTGTGCAAGGTTTTACATTTTGTTATGTATTTATGTAATATTTCATACTCCATACATAACTGGCTATGGATAAGTTAACCTAAAATGGTGCTTTTATACTGTTTCTTGACACTTATCCAATTCTAAAATAAATATTAAACTGTTATATTTTTAAATAACGCTTATTGAAAAGTAACAATTTAGTCCACCTCTACCTAACTTGAACAGAAGATCTGGAAAGCAATTGAGTGTCCACAAAATTGCTGCCGTAGTTTACTCACAGAGAACCAAAATAGTAAATTAAATTTAAAAATCGCGTAGATGTTCGCTATGATTTGAAGAAACGAATTCTTAATTCCAAATCTTCCTCTCAAATGTTGCGGCTAAGAATGTTTCTTCTTGCTTTCCTGTGTTCCTTGTGGTTAGCAATCAACAAACTCTGCGAATTCTGTCATAAGCTCTTACACACACACACACAAAAATATCTCACAATGACTCAAATGGCCCAGATATAGTACAAAAAACTTGGTGTTTTCGTCCTTCATAGCATAATTATGCTGTTTTTACACGGTAAATAAATTATACTATCAAACTGAGTTTTACAATATGTAATTTGTTTCTTGCGCTTTGCTTTCCTCGTGATTCTCCTACTTTCCTACCTATAATGCTTTCGATTCATGGTTTAATATTTTCTTATAGAAAAAAAAAATTACCAAGAGTATACATACGCGTTAGTATACTAACATATGCTGGAGTTTGCTGAAGATCTATCTAGTTGGGCGGTCACGTAACCCTCTAATTATTTTCGTTTTTGTCTTACAACAGGAAAATCTATAGGACAGATAGTTCATATTATGTCACACAGAAAAAAGAAAAGTTTTTCTCAAAATTCATGATCTTTATATATCCCCTTCATCAAAATATTTTCACTTCTAACTCTTGCGAGCTTTCAGTTTTCCGATAATCTACATATTTTTATAATATAATAAAGCATTCCATTTTTTATAAAGTTCCTAAAATTTACGGTGTTCATCTTAACTTTCTCAATACTTTAATAAAAAACACCGTTAATAGAAAAATATTTATTTTCCAGAAT
>JAGDQP010011845.1:0-10536 GCA_022664845.1 Lepisma saccharinum
TTACCGGGCCACCCATCAATACGTCGCTCCTAAAAACTAGCAACTTCAAAGTTACAAATTCTCTAGGAGTGGACAAAAGCGACACTACAAACTCATTCGCTGTATTGAATACGTGGGCAGCTCTTTGAATGTTGAACACCATCTCAGGGAATATTTATCTCCTAAAGATATAAGCTTAAGTTAGGGACAAAAATTATGCTTTGTTTCTACTGCCATAAAAGACAGGTTAGAATATTTTTAGGTCTTTACTCATATTTGGATCAGACCCACCCAAGGAACTAAATTATTCCATCACCATTTTCTTCGTTCACGCAAACTCCATGATCATTTTCTTTACAAGATCGCCCGATAATTACATAATATTAAGGCCTACATAAAATAAATATATTAAAGTATTCAACTACATAGTATGAAGTTAACTTACCTTATTTTACTCTTTATTTCACTCCTCTCGTTGTGCATTTCTTCTGTACAGGTGAAAAAAGATAAACTAGATGGCGCAGTGAATGTAAGTCTCGTCGTAAAAGATAACAGATTACCTGTGTTGCCAGTACAACATTTGAAAAAACAGACAAAAACAACAGAGAGAAATTCTATTTAACACCAGGAGACAATAGCAAATTCTTAGGGCTGATTTTCAAATACGTTTGCGTTGCTTGCTTTGCTTGCGATTTGGGTGAATAGACAATTGAAAGACACGTTACAACATGTAATAAACACACCACAAAACACCACGTGTTTCAATTGGCTATTCACCTAAATCGCAAACAAAGCAAGCTTTCATGAAAATGAGCCCTTACCGAGCCGCTGTAACTCAGTGGTATGTCGGTCCAGATTGCTGAGTGACTAGTGCGATAGTCTACCGACCCAAGGATCGTGGGCTCGAATCCTGCCTCGGGCATGGAAGTTTGTGAGTATGTTTTAACAATACATACAACAGAGTTTTGAACAGTTGAGAACATTACATAATAAAGCCGCTTAGGTCAAATTAAAAAATATATATATTATAGCGTTGGCGTAGCATTCGGGAGGTCATGGGTTCGATCCCAGTGGACGACCATCATGACTGAGGTCTTTCCAGGTTTTTCCTCAGTCACACCAGGCAAAGGCCGGAATGACACCTTCAACATAGGCTCTGACAAATCCTTTCCCCTTCCCTATCCCGCCTTGAGCCTTAGATGCCTAAAGGCCTTAAATACATAAAATTCAATAGCAAATTATTTTTAAAGCAATGTTTCTATTAAATAATAAAGTATTTAATGAATATTAACGTGATATTAAAGATGTCGATTATTGTTTGACTTCCAATTAGTATTTGAACGCAAGCCTGGAAGTAGAAAAAACATCGGCAAGTAGTAAAACATCGCAACGCGTTGGTTTCGCTTTTCGGAAGCCCTGGATTCAATACCAGAAGCCAACCATCCTAATTAAGGATTTCCAATGTTTTCCTGAGACGCACCAGACAAATGCTGATAAAGTATCCTTAACTACGGCCTGCACCCTTTCCTCTACACTATCACGGTCAGAACCATTCAGAGATGAATGAATTAAATTCGAGAAGTAAGTAGGAGGAACTGAATTCTTATTTTCGACCTTGAGGAAACTTTGGCTCAGGCCGAAAGAAGGATGATGAGAAACTTTGTGGAATGAAGAAAGTGGAAGGAACCGGGAGAACCCCGTGAAAAGTGTAGACAGTGCAAAAAGGAAATCTAGTGTTAAAACAGTAGTCCTGGCAACGATACATGAAACACCTGTGTATAGAATATTATCTAAATCAAAACAGGGTAAGAAAGTGGCGCATTAAAAAATCAATAATCCAAACCAGTTTCGAAAGAAATAGACTTTTTTTTTGACACACACATTGCGCATATAACAAGTGTATTTGAATATTTCACCATTCAATATTACATGGAAGAAAACGTTTTTTTTTTTACCTTTAGTTTTAAGAGGCACGAAAAAGATAATGTTTTAATAATAATCATAATAATACAGCTGCCGTGATTATGAGGCCTCCGTACCAACGCTGCGTCTGTGTGTTCTAATATTTTTATATTGCTGAACAAATGACAAGAAATAATGAAATTTTCGAAAGCGAGCCCAATAATACTTGTGAATGTGAATGAAATGAACTGCCTGATATTTTCACTGTTTATTTTTGCTAAGAAATTAGAAACCCGAAATTGCATAGGCGTATAAAGTCGTAAATTACGCGTATTCTAATTTCTCATAGATAATGTCAAAATCTCAGACAGTTCAATTTATTCACATACGCAAATAATACTGGGCGTTTTCCGAAATTTCGTTATTGCTTTTCATTTGTACAGATCCTTAAACATATGAAACCTCACACACACAAGAAGCAACGTTGGTACGGAGGCATCTTAATTTTTCTCACTTCGGAATGGAATTTGGTGCTCTCATACTGCCGGCAATTTGGCCTGAAGTTTTCAAGGGGTTTCTTCAGTCCCACAAGGTGAATGTCAGGGTGGTACCTCAACTGAAGGCTTGACCGATTAATACGTAAACTTAGTACGTAAAGCATTAAAGTCATCCTCAAGGCTGGATTTAAAAAAACGTTTCATGAGCATATATAAGTCATACAACTGAAAATTATGTTAGTCCCTGCTTTTCTTGAAAAAAATATGACGAGACACAAATACAAATTATATAGAGTTTAATGTGAACTATTTCTGGCGTATAATGTATGGACTTAGATAATTACAAAATATAGTTAACGTAAAAAAGTGTACAAAAGTGTACAGTAGGTGAGAATAAAGTATACCAGATATTGTGTCTCGTTTGTGCTAAAAAATGTTCACATTCTGCACTAAGAAAAATAGTGCTTTAAAGGTGCTGAAAAAGTATATACAAATTATTACAATTTTGCTTGGAACACATTCGAACACTTTCACAGCATTTTTTTACATAATTCGTACACTTTTAAAACAGATTCCCGCTTTTGAAAGTGCCCTGAAAGTGTAAGAAAGTGTTTTCTTTTTACAGTGTAGAAAAAATGTTTATTGCTTCAAATTTATTGTGTTCCACATTGTTTCAAAATGTTTGGCTTTTTTTTTCTTTTGTTCTGTAGTTTGACAATTTCCAGTTAGTAACCCTATCTGCATCACATCAGAACTTAGACGCATGATACTGTAATACTAATTTGTTCGAACGGAATCAAAAAGCAATGCTCAGTGGTGTATCATTCCACAAATATACGACATCACTGTCGCATGAAATGTCTGTTCTGCGCATGTGCTTAAAAACGCACTCAATTTAAAGAAGTCCAAAATGGTTCATAAAATGGTTAACACAAATAATTAAATGAGGAACATATGGTTGTGAAACTTTATGGAAACTTATTCCTGATAACTATTTAAGATTTTCTGTAATTTTCTTTGATATTTTTTTATTTCTATCACAAAACAGACATCAATTCAGTCTGATCAGTTTTTCACGTCTGCTTTCTACACAAACCTCAGATCACTTCTGGGTGGTAACAGTAGAGTTTCTTGAGTAAAAATGTTAAAAAATCACGAGTACAAAGTAAATTTTCTTCAATTTTTCATTTCTTTTGAAATAACAAAGACCTATTAATACTGTGAATTATATTTATTTATTCCCGATTTTCATATACTTCTCCCACATTGCAAAACACGCATCAACATTTTGTGATCACATAGTTCGTATTTTCCCCGCTAGATGGCAAACTATGTGTGCAAATTTACTGAAATCTATGGAGTATCCATTGTACTACATTCTAAAACTCTACTTGCTACACGAGTCCATAGATTTCTGAAGGTGAATTATAATTTCTTCGATTATTTAGGCATTTTTTCGTGAGTGAATGAATAAAAAAATGTATAATTTTCTTAGTAGAGCTCAGGTTTTGTGGATGGAAGCAAAATGTCCAAATATCATGGGTAAGTTGAAGACCACAGTTTCACAAAATGTTAAGAAGCATCTAACTACTCAATGCGATTTCTTGAATGTTTAAAATGTTCGCGAAATTCTGCTTTCACTACATATGTGGATTGACGGCCTTAGTCAGTTCATAAAGCTTCGTTGCAGCTGGGGAAGCAGGGCGCGTGGAAAAGAAAGTATGGTTAGTTCCGCGAAATTTATTCCATCAATCTTGAAGTCTGTTTCCAGTATCGCTGTCTATCTTTTTTGACGTAGTTCAAATTCTTTGACATGGCGTTATAGGTCGAGTAATAGCAGGAACAATTACTTAAAATTTTCTATGGCGCTCTAAAATATCCCGATAGCATGGCTTATCTGTGTTCATACAGCTCCGCCTCGAAGAAGTAGCAAACTCCATTGATACAGGTTGGTCCAACGGTGCCAAATTGAATATCCCACATACAGATAGACAGACAAATAGTGTTCCTTCCAACTTTATATTAAAGCAGTAGTAATGTCTATGTTAATTCATTGGCAATCATATTTCAGAGAAGCAACTTAGTAAAAATTTTAAATACAATCATCTATGCTATTGGGATTGAAATTCTATGTCATAAACCACATTTATCTTACAGTACGTTCGAAGACAACGAGAATAGAAATCCATTGTGGATTAGATGTATGGTTTTATCCACTTTCCTCTTTATAAGTTCACGCGAATACATGACATAAGTTTTACTATTTTAGTCAGACATCTACCCTCATTCATTTCTTCCAAGGGTATAGAATTATAATAAGGTAGAGTGAAAATGGAAAAGTAGTGCGATTGGTTTCTAATAATTAAAGTAAGTTGAATTTAGTCTTCCTAAATAAGCCTGCAAAAGCTTTTTCCTGAAAAATAAATACTTGAAGTATCACAAGCGCTTAGAATTTCTCATTAGTGGAAATTGTGTATTATTGTTACATGCATAAATTTCTATAAATGTGTGTGTGTTACTTTCTAAACGTGAAACTATGATTTGGGTTTACATTTAAAACTTGTAAACATTTTCAGTTAACTCTGCAACTGTCACGAATATCACTCGTTAATATAGCGCATGTACACAAGTCTTCTCGCAGAGTAGGAGTGATAGTTGTAGAACTAATTGTAAATATTCAAAAATTTTAAATGTAAACCCAAATCTTAGTTTCACTTTTACAAAATAACACACACAAATATATAGAAATTTGTACAAGTAACAATAACACAAAATTTCTGATAATGAAAATTTCGAACCTCTTATGGTACCTCAAGAATTTAATTTTCAGGAAAAAAATTTTGAAAGATTATTTTCAAGAAGATTAAAGTCACATAATTTTGATTTTTTGCTCCATCTTAATGCACAATAACTAGATAGTTCTACTTTGACTAATAATATAAAGCGACTGAATCTTCAAAGAGTGGGGATCGCTTTCGATATGCAGTAGAACTTTTGTTATCCGAAATAAAGGGGACGGGGCCATTTCAGATAACCAAAATTTCGGTTTAAAAAAATGTGTATTTTTTTCAAAGTTTAAAGTGAAAAAAATTGAAGGCAACGATAAAAAATACACTTTTAGATTACGTTTATAACAGACTTTTAATAAAGTTTCAAATGCTTCTACAGTTGGACAACTTCTTATACAACTACGTTTACTGTTTTTTGAAAAAAATATTCTATCTTTTTCTGTTAGCATTTCAAATCTTATCTTTTTCGATTATTATTATGATTTTTTTTTTTGCCGTTTCGGTTAAACGCTATTTCGGTTAACAGAAGTTTTACTGCATTTCTTTCTGGTGGTTCCATTTTCATAATATAAATGTAAGTACATCTTAATAACTAAAATACTGTCCGTACCTTACACTAATCACATTTATTATACATAATGAAATGCTAACAAATAGTGTGGACTTCTTCTAGAAACATTGTGATGTCGCTGACACCTACCTTATGTTTCATACAAATGTGTAGCTTATTTTATTAATAGCATTGTTGTTATTCGGTCAATGATGTATTTCCTTGAGAGAAGATTCCTCTCTCTTGTGTACCCTTTGTTAGTCTTATCTCCCGCGATCTCTGACCTGAAGTTAACTGTCTTTGACCACATGTCTTTTCTCTTTCTGCCCACATTCCAATATTGTCATACATTCACATCAAACAAGCTATTTTATTCTACAAATAAATTAAATCACTCCTAGGCGTACACAATAATAAAATATGAACTGTCGAAAACTAACATAAAGTAACTATATCAAAAGTTTCATTTAAAATGGAATATACGAATGACGATATGAGCGGCTATAATAAGTCCTTAGTACTAGAAAATACGAAACAATTCTAAAATTTCGGAGTCTGTGGTAACATAACATTTCATCATATTAATCTAATAATATCTCTTCCACAAGGAAATTGATAGAAGAGCGTAAATGAAGAGTGTCTGTGGTTGTGAGTATGTTGTAAATCAGCAAAAACAAAACTAACCCCGTCGGAGGCCACCTTATTGATTTCGTCGACCATATTAGACGACAAAAGTGTCGGATTTTGCGGGACTTTCGATGATGCAGGATGCTAAAATCCGGGTATCCCAAAAGCTTTTTTTAATCCTAACATTTTCGAGGATCGGCTGAAAATTGAGGTTATTTTAATGGGGTCAATTCTTTGTTACTGGCATTACTGGGTAGACACTTACATTCGTCTTCAGCAACGTTTGTGGAGTGACTGGGGCTGCACTAATGAGCGATTAACAACCTTTCGGTATTGTTATTCACACGTTAGTACAGCGCTAACCGCTCCAAAAACATTGTTTCTGAATACGACTGTTAATGTTTTCATAATGTTGGTGTTAACGCTTACTCATACATATTTTCAGTTGTATTTTTCATGCTATTCCATGTATCAATTTCTAGAGCTGTGTCATCACATATCTTTAAGAGGTTGGAAATTTCCAACATACTAAAGTTTTCAACTCATTGCCACTAGACATCTCTATTTTGTGTTTTGTTAAGAGTACGGTACGTTATTATTAATTGACGTATAGTACTACTTAAAGAAAAGTCATTTTCTTGTGTGGTTGCAATATTGATTCACAGACGCAAACGCTTTTGTGGTTTAGTTACCATTTCCAGTCAGAATTATGTTGTGAATTTGCATAACTATGGTTCTAATGATTTTAGGGATATTTCATATAGTTTGAATACCCTCCATTATATCATACTTCTGAAACTTAAAATTTCCTGAACCTCTTGCTTTTTCCCTCATGTGCCATAGCACTGTACCTTTTCGTGATGAACATATCTGAATACATTCTATCAGATGCACTACGTTTGCATTAGATTTGCGAGCCAATCACTGCGAACATTCCTTACGACACAATTACCCTTAAGTGCACTAAAATAAATAACACTCAAACTTACAAAGACTAAAATTTGAATTATTACACTATTCTTTGATTGAATTCATGGTAAGAAATGCAAACAATCCTGTCTTCAAGTTTATTTACACCCTAACGTAAGAATGAAAATCGAATCTTATCTGTACATCGCAAAAGTTTGGCTCATTTTCTGCATTAAAAGAATCTAGCTTTACGAATGTTTAAGGGAATTACATATTTCTTATTCATAACTTTTCAATTTCCCAATGCAAAATTTCGTTGCTTAATCTGTGCGAACATTCGTTGCTATCGTATTAATGAAAAAGTTAACTCCAAATTATATTTAGCTGTTTCTATTTTCAGTGAAACCCAAATGATATGGATCATCTCTGTTAGCACCGTTCTAACTTTCTTGTTGATAGGATGTTTTATGTGGTTCCTGTCCTGTAAATATGGAGTGTTTACCAAACCCACATGGAAAAGACCTCATTAAGCTAACACCATTTTGTATTTTATCAAAGAATTTTTAGAGAGAAATAAGACAGGAATATTTAAAGAAAATTTGCTTTGTATTAAATAAAATGTTTCGACAAATTTTAGAATTTTAAGCAATGTGCAAAAGACATATAGATAATTTTCATATTGGAAACCGATTATTTTCGGGTAACATTATACTGATAATATGGTGTTTTCTTTCATTTAAAGAGTTTCAAGATTACCTCTTGCAGTATGGGCTCATTATTCATCTATCATGTATATTTAGGAGATGTGGCGAGGAGAAACTATTTCTCCTTAGTAATTTCTATTTTAGATTTTACTGTGATATAATATTTGAAGTCGAAATTTAACCACATCAAATTGAAATGAAAGATTTGTTAATGCATGTATTAGTTTGAGGCAAACATTCTTAACGTTTGTTTGTGCCCTGGCAGTAATGTAGTACCTATGAGTTTCTTAATCGTTTGTCATTTGCGATTTAGAGTAATAATCTTGTACTTATAAATACGCCCTGAATTGTTCAGGTTTTAAGAGAATTAGTGTATTGTGTTGACTATAGAATATGGAGTGGCACGTTGAGAGAAACGAACATTTCCGACACATTCTTTTGTTTAGTTTAACAGAGGACCAGCGCAGTGAAGGAAACACGAAACATTTGCGCCGTGTTAGGGGAGAACGTCATCGAGCAAAATACAACAAGGAAAGGATTTAATAATTTTAAACAGGGTCACTGTGATCTGAGTGACCGTTCATGTTCAGGAAGATCATCGGGCTTTGATGAAGAACCTTTGAACTCCTTGATTCACGTTAGTCAATCAGAAAATTAGCAAATGTAATGTATTTTGACCATTGAACCATAATGTGACATTTGCATTCCATGAAAAATATTCAGATGTGTGGACGAAAAATATTTGCTTCTCTCTACCTATTGTCGCTTCCAAAATATGGCGGTTTGAATTTGTCGAATTTTGACATTTTAGACGAAGAATTGAGAAACCTGCAAATTATATGTTATTCGGGTCCGTAATGCAGAATGTGATTTTCTTCTCTCTACCACCTACCCTTTCCAAAAATATGGCGACCCTTTTGGTTCCAGAAGTATAAAAGCATTAAATTCCGAACTTTTGTCGCTTCCAAAATATAACAAATCAAATTGACAAACTCCCAGTATTCGAAATTGGTAATGCAAAACGTGAAATTCGCTTCCTAGAACTATGAAAGTGCAAAATGCGTGTTTATATAGGCCTAATCCCACATAGCACAGGATATCCCTTTTAGATCCATAATATGCGTACAATGTCTCAGAATATTTGGATCAATTAAGGATATTCCTAGGATATACCTTTTGAGTATATTAAACGAATCTTCGAGATTGAAGTTTCAGGATTGTCCTCCACATATTCGTAGAATATACTTGGGATATCCCCAGGAATAAATATCCTTGGGATATGCACTCATCCCGGACATTCAGATATTTGTAGAATATTCTACGTATGTACTAAGAATATCTGAGAATATCCTTGGGATATTCCAGTATTCTCAGGGGGATATTCGTAGCATATTCCTAGAACGCACCTGTGTTGTATGGGATGCAAGATTTAAAATAAAAATTGCAATTGCTAATGTATGTCCTCTGTGCATTGCATTCGTTAGTTATTAGGGAATAAAATTTGTATGCACTCAGGTTGCTATATGAATGATCCTATGGTATGTGAAATCCAAAACCAATCTCGCATTTGCTACTGTATGTCCTCGCGAGCAATGTGCACATAGTGTGACTCTACAGTATGGAAAATATATAGAATTGCATTTGCTGCTGTACGTTTTCTATGCATTGCCTGTGGTAAAGAATAAAAGACAATTAGAGAATGCAAGTTGCTATTACCGTAATTTTACAGTATGGAAAATTTAAAACCGAAATTGCATTTTGCTGCTGTACGTTTTCGGTAAAGAATAAAGACAATTAGAGAATGAAATGTGCACATAGCGCAATTCTACAGTATACGAATTCATAACCGAGATTACACAGAGCTTCTTTTGTATTTGAACTCATTGAGCGTCAGGAATTGAATATGTCTATTATTCCGTAGCTGGTACAGGGGCTGTAGGAAAGCAAGGTAATTGTAATAATTACTATATTCACATGAAAGACTCGTATTTTTTCAACAATTACACACAAGAAATAATATTTTCCTTGTTCTTTGACGACAAGTACATGATTGGTATAATTCAGCGTCTCAGATTATACACCCCCGACGTGGTGTTGGAGGAACAATACAATATAAAATCCCACGCTATTTCCTAAAATTGTATATTTTTTCTTTGGTTTGCTGAGAGTATGCACCAATATTGGTTGTATATGAGTCGGTCGAATATTGAATTACATTCGAAGAACTATATTTTGGTCTTAGAATTGAGAAACTCACAAATTTTCACGCTGATGCAGAACTTCTGTTGCTTCCATAATATGACTGGTCGCAGTATTCGTTGAGTCGGTGAAGCAGAATTTACACATGGCTTCCATTGAAACTAAACCTGTCTAGCGCCACGGCCCATTAGTGGTGGTAGTAATGAATAAAATACCTTGAATGAGTCTATTATTTGGACCATGTAGTGTTTGCACAAAATAATGGCGTGTAAGACATTGTCCAGCTACATTGGTAAATAAGAGATACAAGTAACGTTTTAAGTAGAATTCGATCTAATACCAAGTGTTTGTTGCTTTGAATGGCTAAACGTATTTGTGAC
>JAGDQP010011845.1:10546-31317 GCA_022664845.1 Lepisma saccharinum
CGACGCCCTAATACCAAGTGTTTGTTGCTTTGAATGGCTAAACGTATGTGTGACGTTTCTCGACCCCTGTTTTGAGAATTTGCCATTAAAGTACAACTTTGAAGAGACATATTTAGCTATGAAAGAGATATTTTAGCATGTAGTTCAGGTAGAAGATAGTCTTTCAACGGTAATGTATTGTAGAAAATAATTTATAGGGTAAAAAGTAACAAAAATGTGAATACGCCACATTGTAAGCAGAAAGTTGATGTTTGTTATTGGAAACGGAGAAAAATGACATTGTTTAAGTAAAGAGCTCGTATTTGGTGAAAAGAGACATTAGAACATAACTTTTAGGTGTCACTGAAATTCGAATAATGCCATATTGGAGAGAGCATGCTTAGGTTTTCTTGGGAAGGAACTTGCACAAGTGTATATTAAATGAGGGAATTAATTTAAAATGTTTGTATTTTACGCTTTGCGACCACAAAGAGTACTTGTAGCATGTATTTCAATTAGAAAAGAACGAATTTACATAATCTCGACTACTTAGAAATACAATCAGCATAATTTAGCCTTTGTAATGTAATTCGGTAGAAAGACAAACACTCTTTGAAATACTTTGAATAAAACGTAAGCTAGAAAGAACTGAAGGTTACTTGAAAAGCAAAATGACAAAAATGTGGTCTATAGGAACGCTTGAACTGTTTTTCACCCCCATAATTTTATTTATACAGCATGTTTTTCTTTCTATTCATAACTAAAATACTTTTAAACTGGCTGCAACTCGCTTTTATATTTACATCCTTATGGTCTTTTTGCAATTGTTTGTAGGCTAATGACATTACCGCGTTTTATAGACATACTTATGCATTTCCAAAACCAACTTGGTCACTGCTTAAGGAGTAAAGTCTTCAGAGAGTTAGTCGTGACATATTAGGGTCCAAAAAAAGAGCCTGCCCCCCTCTCACAAGGCCGTAGACACTGTCACACTAGGTAATAATTAGTTGACAAAGCCAATAAATTGCAGAGAGAACTAAATTGTGACTTAGGCTGCTACAAATAAACAATGGAACAACAGCTATTTGCAAAGGTGGTTCTGGAGTGTGTGCTGGCATGTCTTAATGAGTGCTTTTACAATATTCACTTTGACTTTGTGTTTAGACGTAAGCAAGGAAATTACTCTAAGAAAAATATTTAATATTTATTTTTGTAAAATAAAAGGTTTTCTAAAACAATGAGATTAGATTTTGTATAACAGAGAAAAATTAGTTTTTTTAAATAGGTTTGGTAATAAAAGTTTCTAAAAATATTTTTGGAACAAACTTTTTTTGTGAAAGTAAAACTAAAAATTTATTTTGTGAACCTAAGAAAACAATTTTTGTATTTTCTTATTTAATAGTTATGTAAAATTGTGAATAGGTTTTGAAATAAAATGCAAATTAGAATACTTGTTAACTTTTTATTATACAGTAATATTAATATTATTGTACAGGAAAAATTACTTAATATGATTTGCCTTTATGTATTATTGTTTTATATAATTTGTATTTAGTTACAACACTGTTTATATTAGTTATGTGGAAAAACATTATTGTTAAACAGCTTGAAATAACTTTGTTATTACAATATTTTGTGTATTATTTGGAAATATTTTAGTTTGTATATGTTTGTCTTATGTGCAATAAAAGTTTCATGTTACTACTAAAAACGTGTTTTATACCTATATGAATACTAGTTCTAAAATCTAAAATCCTTCATTTTGAACTCCTATTCTATTTTTCTAGAGTTTAATATTTGGAAGTTTCGAAGATGCTGTTCTGATATGGAATATTTTCAGTTCCGAAGTTCAAGGTGCCGTTAACCGAAAACAATCATCTTTGTAACATCTAATTGTCATGGGATTTGAGTTCTGAAAGATTCTAAACAAGCTGAATTTATTTATGAAGTATGAGAAAAGTGTGTTCAGAAGATCATTGATGAGGTAGAGCAAAGTTTTTGAACCCTGCAATCATCCTAATTTCGTGAAATTTCATATCATATTATGATAAAATAGGGACCTCACCACTCACCATTTATAAGAATATGAGTGGTCGATGCCACTTAAGCTTATAATAGGGTTGGTTATAGTAACGTCACTTATAATATCGATGTGGTGGCGGTTGTGGCGGAGATATGCACTAAAGTCATACGCCGAAGTCTTAAAGGCTCCTTAGTGCGACACTAACGTATCGCCTTCTTCCCGACTCCAACAATTTACTTAACATTAACATTTCATCACTACACATTACGTGCCGAAACGTGATTGCTGCCAAAATACATGCGTTTGTACGTGTGTGCTGTATTCTCTTTACGGCGAAAATTCACTCCAAAACTCAATTTACCATCTTACCTGACAAGAACACACTTTTCTGGGCTATTGTCTGTAATCTACTTACACCCTACTCAAAGCATGCAAAGTAGAAACAATTTAGGGAAAATAGAAACACGATATATAATTATATGCGAATTGATGAACACACTAAAGCAGTATCACATAAGCATGTACGGCTCGAGCTTGGATATCCATTATTATTTCTTTTTGCCACTTTACTTAAATATGAACACTAATATTTGCCTTTTTCAGATAATACGAATAGACACACTTGAGCGGAATCGGAACAACGGAAATCGTGTAGAGAAACGGATATACGACAGTTACATACGAGTTGCTTTCAATAGGTTTCTCTTTCACTAGACCATATAGCTGCAAATGTGTAGAAGTATGAGAACATGGATATTTCCCACATGTACTCGTGGATTTCGCAGCACTGTCACTGCAGAATGTATATAGCTTGATTTGCTAATGACGACATGATTTGATAAAATAATTGTGAGCTTTAGTTGTTTACGACAGCTTAACAACATTGATATTTCACATCAACCCACACTTCACCATCTCTTCGTCGACGTTTTAACAGCCAGTCCTCAACTTCCCGCTAGCCAGTATTGCGCGGGCCAAAAGTTGCACCAAACAGTCGTTGGAAATTTAAAAATGACCAATCACGAGTTCTAGTTCAAATCCAGGCGTGGGCACCGCTCGTTTTCTATTGTCCTGAGACCCTTCAACAAGTATCACTGCGCTCCACTGGTCCACAGCCCATGTTACGTCACCATGAAAAGTTGTGCCATGAAAGAGGTGTTTCAATGTATTTTAAAGTGAAACATAATAATAATCACTTCAGAGGGAATATACACACGGTCATTAACAATGTTTGTACTTTCAAAAGTAAAACGAAACACAAGAATACTGCTTTTTGGGGAAAGGAGAGTCTTCAATACTGAAACCATCCGCAATTTTCCGTTCATACATCACATGACCGAAGTCTGCATGGTGGCGGCTCCAAGTGGTGATACAGCGAGACGACCAAAGTAGGTTCCTGTTACGTGTATCGAAGCAAGAAAAGTGAGTGGGAGGAAAATGAGTCAAAAATCTCTCTCGTCGGCTGGTAGAGAAAAAAATATGCGCTGGGCTCGTTGATGCTTAGAGATCGCCGCGGCAACTTAGAACAGAGAAAAAAAATATTGCCACAATATGGTTGTATCTTAAAATCTCGAAATCTAAGGTGGTGCCTACTGGCATGGGTTTAATCTTGAAAATCCAAAACTTTTGTTGAATTTTCTTATTTTGTTAGTTTGGAGAGTCATTAGTTCGAGTCTGAAGTCAAGGATTTGAAATATAAAATTGAAAATGGCGGTTGACCAAACCTCTACAATGCTGAAACATCAGCAAATTTTCATGAAATGTTATATCTGGATATTCAGTCTAGTGTTCTTCTGAAGTCGAATATTTTCAGTTCCCAAATCCATGATGATATTGCACAGAAACGACTCAGTTCTAAATTAACTATTTTTCTTTAAATTTATCATTATGGAGGTTCAGAACCCGCTGTGTTGTAAGTAAGTTGGTTGTAATTTTGTTTCAGATATATTTTCAGGGAGATTATATTTCTATTGAAGAACCATGCTAATCAGACTATATCTTGAATGGGACCTTTACGTTTATTGAAAGTGCAATGACAGAAACATAACCCATTTTACATTCCTAGATATAAACATTTGGGTTTAAAGTATTCCTTTGGTTATAAAAGATTTTAAAATCATTAACAGTGCTTTACAGGGGAAATGTTAAGTAGCAGTGATTTGTAAAATATTATTTTTAGTCGAAGTAACTTTCCTTAATAGACTTCCACATCTTATACACATAATTCCAATACATTTATTTAAAGAAAATATGTTTTTTATCACTTCTATCACCTTTTGTCTGTGTGGATTCAATACAATACCTTAGAACCACATAACTAGTAATAAAATCAACGATTTGTTCGTCCATCTTATAACAGAAACACTAATGGATAAATTTCTCAGTGATACAACACATTAACAGGTACACCTGATAGTTCTATACATAGATTTTCAATTAAAGTGTCACATCTTGACAGCGATGTGAAATAAATAGAACACAAGTTCTACAATCAGGACAAACATATCCATATTCATGTGCATGAAACAAATGATTTTTGATTCCAGTTTCTGAATAGAGAGCCTCACAGTCGGGACACATGTATCTGTTGTCTCTTCCTGGAATCCTCAATAGTTTCATTGAAAAGTATTTCTTTTCCTTCAGCCTTTCTTTAATTACCTTGAGCTGTTCCTCTGTCCATGGTGGTTTACATTCTGAGAACCTAGCTCTTTTACTGCGCGGACTTTCACCTTCCTCTTCGTTTTTGGAGCTGGAATGAAATTTGATTTATTTAGTCTAAATGAATGTGTTAAGTCTGATAGAGTTTAGAGACATCAATTATCATTATACGTTAACACCATCCGGAAATACGAGAGATATATTTTTCAACAACCGGGGAGATGTAAATAGATAATCAAGATAAGACAAGATAAAATGAATTTTATGGGAGGTAACAGCAGATAATCAAGAGTAACACAAGAATGTCAAGATCTACAAATTACGTTGATAACTTGGCTACTTCTCCACGAAGTTTAACTCTCATTTATTCAATGGTCTAAACGCAGCTCCACTGTCGTCAAGAAAGCTCCCGGCCACTATGGTAATCCTTATCATGGACATGAATTCGTTCCTCTCGATGTGTTCAAGATCTTTTCCGTATACAACACAAACACTTTCCACTCTCATGAACTCGTTTCCGTACACAACATACACTTTCCAATGGATTTCGGCCACGTTCAGTCCATCATCTTGAGTGAATCAAATGAGAGCGAATTTTGCACTTGTTGAATGTTGAAGAACTGACCGTGGCCGACATTCATCGGAAAGCTGTATGTGCTGTGCATGAAAGTGAGTTTATGAAAGTCTGTTCTGTACGGAAAGGTTCGCTTCGAAAAGAACGAAATCATGCGCATGATCAGCCTTAGCATACTGGTGGAAGCATTCTTTACCAGGGAGGTTTACAAAAAACTGGTGCTCTGTTTAGACCAGTAAATGAATGCGAGTGAAACTTCGTGAAGACGTAGCACAGGCATCAACGTAACTTTTGTATATCTTGACATTCATATGTTACTCTTGCATCTCACCGGAGGTTGAAAAAAATATCCCTCGTAAAAACAAGTACAAGAAGCAAACTCTGTCAGTTTTCCAAATTATTCCCCCTGAGAGTCCCGATACTGCTGCCATTGTTGTGGCAGATCCCTGGTTCCCTAAGCATACAACTTTAATGTTTTCCCTTAGTCATACAAGGTAAATGTAGGGATAGTACCTACTCAAAACGCTTTGGCCAACTTTACCATCCAACATCCTCTCCCCCACCCTTTCCTTATCTGGGTCTGAGATGTTTAAAGGTCATTAATAAATTCTAACCAACCTTAGCGTAGAATGAACTGAGCCGTTGTCGCAATTACCGCAGGACATCCTTTCGTAGCGCTTTATCTGTCTGGATGTTATACACAGATGATAAACACGTTGGCGTAGAGTCTGTACAGAGTGTGGAGTAATATCTCGCAGTTTAACTTGGCAAGTGTTAACATAACCAAATACGGACCGTCATTGTTACGAACTACATGACATATCACTACAACATCTCCGGTCGTTTTTCTAGAAGGACATTGCGTACGCACCCAGAGACAACGAGGAATATTAACTGGCATTAACTGTGATCCCTCTTGCTAAAAAAGAAAAAAAAACACGTGCGTCACGTTTTTATGCACTGTAGTAAGTGCAGTGGACTCAGAATGTGCATTCTGGTGATTTCTCAATACCTCTTGTCCTTTCAAACAGCAACCAAACTGCTCACACAGTACGTACACTGTTGCCAATGTCAGCGTTTTCCCCGCTACTATGATTTCAGTTTCTGCAAAATTTAATCTGCGATCTTTTTCTTCACCAGAAATTTGATAATGCACAAGACTTTCACAGCACTAGGCTAACTAGATCTCAAAGTGTTTGTTTGCTGCACCACCGGCATTTTCATGGTACTCCAGTTAACCTCGTATTCTTACGCCAAAATGTCTCGCTTAGCCTTGAACGACCCTTCTAGAAGATCTATCAATAATCAAACAACCCCAAGCAAGGGATGTGCAAAAGTATATTTTTAACCTAGATAGTGTGTGTCTCCAACTTTTTGCCTGGTTTTGTTGATACTTGCATATTATATTCTTAGAGTATATTTATTTTTTTATTTGTAAGAAGTTAGTCAATAGGTTAGGTGGTGGAAGGATGCACTACCTGGGTTCAAAAATTACTTTACAGACCCTTTGCTTTATTCATTAATTTTGAAATCAGATGCAACTGCCTAAAAGCGTAGATAGGTCAAAGCAAAAGACATATAAAGACACGCATGAAGAGCACTTAAGGTTTATTGAAAATAAGATCAGGAACTGCTACTCATTATGTAGAGAACAGTAGCATTATTATGCTTCTTAGAGGAGCAAAGAGCTAAACAAACGGATTGATTATAGAAGGATTATTGGACTACATTCCCAATAACGTAAATGAAAACGAATGAGGAAGGTTAAACTAAGAATGAAAAAACAGCTTCAATGCGTACAGAGTAACCCGTAACAAGTGTGCTGCGGGTCCAAATTGCCCTGCATTCAAACATTTTGTTCTGTAGTTTTCATTTTTCACGCTAGATCTATTTCTAGCGGCTGCCTAGATCGCAATACTCACTCAAAGTTAGTATTCACCTAGTTTCTACGTTCCTGAGGTTTTTCCTATGTTTTCCCTCAGTCACACCCAATTACCTCCATCAAGAAACGATACTAGACTGACTGCAGCCATTGAAATTTTCATGAATATATGAAGCCAGGCAGCGGAGAGCACACTTAATCTTGTTTGTCCACTTCCAGTCTAAGCCAATATGAACCAAATTTTCGGTTCTTACTCAGTTTTTTACGCTTAATAACGCTGTGTTGCGTTTTTCTAAATTCATGTCTTAATTCTGGCACAACATGTAAATATTACTTTCAGTATTTTCTATTCTATGCAGAATACGATATACCTTACATGAATAACTCAGGAATTAAGACTTGAATAAACAATCGGGCCACATAGCGATAAGAAGCATATAAAACTGAGTTAGAACTGAAAATTTGGTCCTCATTGGATTAGACTGGAAGTGAAGAAACAATTTTAAATATTTGCTCTGGCGTCTATCTTTCAACACTAAATAGTCACTACAGTATCGTTTACGTAGAGCTCGATAGTCACACCAAGCAAATGCCCGGATGGAACCTTCAACATAGGTCCTGGCCGACACCTTCCTGAATCCTTTCCCTTCCCATATCCTGGCCTGAGCCTTAGATGCCTAAAGGCCATAAATAAAATTCAAAATGTTTGTATTGCATAGAATATTTTGAAATATCAAGACAACAGGAAAATAATGTGGTTTGTCCCATTTTTAGCCAAGTGGAGACAAGAGTACCATTTGTTTGCTCTTTGATTGGTCTTTTAAACAAACTACTAACAAGGAGAGAATTTGCATTGTCTGTCTATTACGAGTAATTACAGCTATACGTAATGCTGTGTAAGGACTTTTAAAATGCTCCCCTGTAAAACAGCGAAAATGGACAACGTACATTCTTTCCTTGTGGCCTTCATATGATATTAAAATGTACAAATATAAATTTGCCACTGCTGTTCAATAATGAAAAGAGAACGATATATCTTTCCCGTTTTGTCAGTATTACATCTGATGTTACATGATTAGTGACAAAATACTGCAGTGTATATAAAATTGACAATTTTTAATTCTAGTTGATAAAAACATTTTTTTCTGGGGGAAGATTTGACCCTCAGTACGCTAATTAGATGTCAATATTATACCATACTATAATACTTAAAGGTTAAAGAAAAAATGACAAAAATAATGTTCCCAACAGACAAATAAATGGTCTGGCAACAATAAGAGTTCAAATGTTTGTAGAAAATAACAATAATTATTATTATTATTGTTGTTAAAGACATGCTTTCGTTAAACAATTCGTACGAAAAAGTAAAAAAATATTTTGTTTATGCATGACTAAAAAGAAAAGCATGTGTGCTCTCATATACAGTCAGTTTATAAATTCTTGAATTGGCGCGCCCCACGTTTCTCTTCGTAGTCGTGCACAAACAACATTACTTTTTAAGAAAAATATGTCTTTAAAATAGAGTTTTCATTATTTTTTTAAATATTTCGGTGTTCGAATACTTTCTCTGAAGCTAATGTCTTGTAACTCAAATTCTAAAGTATTCTGCAAGCAATCAAACACAACATCGTTGGAGGCTAGTGTTTATTTCAGTTTAAAGAAGTCCATATTAAAAAATATGCTTTTAAAATACATCTATATATATAGAAATGTATGAGAGTAAAAATGGAATATTGTATTGACACCGGGAAATTAGTTAAATTAACGTTGCAAGATTTGAGAATACCACGAAGCATTGTGAACTAAAGACAAGAACGTAATAAAAATCATTCTGTTAACAGTACGCTTGATAATGACTACGGACGTTGTCGAAACGTCGTGTTTGCGTGTTAAGAACCAGTATTTAATACCTGATTAAAAATGTGTTTCTAATAACGAACCACAAAAGTTTGAATTTGGCTTAAAAGATAATTATATTTAATTCGCTATACATAGCTGTACTTACTTATTGTGGGTACGTGATGGTCCTGGTTCATCGTTTAAAATAGGTTCCACAAGATCTGACGGAAGGGCTGCATCCCCATCACTCAGTGTATGGACAGACTAAAATTTTAATTTTTAAAAAAAGTTAATTAATTTCATTTTATGCAAAATATCTTGCTTATCGAAATTTCAAACAGTTAAATTATAGTAACACAAAAATTATTACCAAATTTTCTGCTCTCATATAAAATCAAAGACTTGATTTAGAAACTGTGTTTATATTAGCTGGCTTTATCTTGATTTTATAAACATCTTGAAAGATCATATTTTTGTAGCTTTCTTTAACCATGTTGTTGATTAAATAACACTCTACTTACTTATTTACTGGTTAGTGTTACACCATCATTTCTCAATCATACTGCACTGATCTTATAAGTTTGTATTCTTCTTGCCAAATGACTATAAATAAATTCAATTCAATTCAATTCTTGTTACTAAACGTCAGTCTCTTGAATTACCTTCTTCTTCCACCCAGCAGCCGTAATAATAAAATTAATCACCCTATTAATCTCGAAGAATGGGTTGGAAGTTGCTTGTGTTGGGTGGTTTCTATAGTGTGACAAGTTTCGGAACAACTTACAGAAAGTAGATTTAGGAAAATCTGAAAACGTTACACCTCGTCAATGATCAGCTCAAAAGGTGCTTTTAGAATCTCAATATGAACCACTATGCAAAATACTTATAACTATAAAAGATATGTGAAAAACATGAAAAAGATCACAGAAGAAACGTTAGCTAAAAAATAAGAAATCCAGAGATATTTTCATGCAAGATGTGGTTTCATACTACAAACCAAAACTTATTATGAGCTATCCGAAATAAACTTCCTTGTTTGTGCTAAAGTGTCCAGGTAACGTCCTGAATATGGTGCTTACAGAGTCCTTGAGAAATATTTTAGAGTTAATATAACATGAAAATCAGTGCAGTGTAAACTTTCTTAAAGAAGCAGTGACTTTATTTTCACAACACAATGAATCATTGTTTATCCCAAGCCAAAGTCGACTATAGCTATAAATTACTTCAAGATGAAGCACTTTTCAGAATTAAATTTGGATGCTAATCAAAGCGAATACAACACTTAACCAATGAAAACAAAGCTGATACTAAGTATTGCAACAAGTTCTTAGCTTATCACAGACCATTTGGAGGTACTTTTGTTAAACTCAGGTAGCATAAACTCATTTAAAGTTTTTTTTTAAAATAAGAATACAACTTTATTTTGGTTCAAAAATATTGTTTAGTACTACCCGAAGATAGAGAACTTGATCGAATTTAATGTAATAGCTGTTTTACGTGCAAAAATATTGTCTCTGTTTTTTCCAAATATTGTTTCATTCCCCGTTGGAAGAGAAGCCATTATTCACTGTACTCTAATGTAAGCTTTGATTTGAACAAGATCATTCCACCACGCAGCATGCATACAACCCGGTCGATCTTGGAGATATTGAGGAATCCGGTTCTGTCCGGGATCCCTTATTTCACAGTATGGTGACATAAACTGGCCAACCTGCTCACCAGATGTTACAATGTGTCAGACTTCTTCCTGTGGGGTTACCTGGAAAGCAAGGTCTATGAAACACGTCCAGCCAACAGAGGCAGCGCATTCAACTAGCTGTAGATGAAATCCCAGAGAACTTGCTGCAAGAAGTAATGCATTTTCTTCCACGTCGACTGGATCACTGTTTAAAATATTATAGTGACCATCTAAGAGACACTATTTTTCACACGCAAAAGAGATGTAATATTAAACTCCATGAAATTGTATCTTTCGGTAGTATTTAACAGTAGCAAACATAGAGTTGTATCCTACTTTAAAAACTGTCCGGTGGTTACGCTCCACCCTGTATGGTCATTTGAAGTATTGGCGACAACTGGGGTATTCCGACACTTCTAAGCTTGCAGGATTGCACAATGGTCAGTCAGCTCGTGATATAAGAACCATTTTGTATATTTATCAAATTTTGTAGGGCTATGTACGTTATTTTCATGCAGATCTAGGCAGCCGATACATGCATTTTCAATGTCAATAGTGGAATCTCTTGACTGTCGCAAACATAAGAAAACTTGTAGATGGCGATATGATGAAGAGCAGATCTTCTGTACGCTATACGCTTGGAACCTTAAGTTTCTTTCCACAGACGTTTTGTTTCCTGTCCAGTATTTCGGATGATATAACAGTCTGTTAGCCATCTTTCTAATGCTTTGGGTATTAGTAAAGTAGAAACTGGTAGAATTGAGTTCAACGAATCGTTTTTAGACATTGGTTGGTGATTATTTTCTCATTTAGTACCATTGGATGTACTGGGTTGTGGTATTGGAGGATGGTTTTGGGGTACTGACTTGTGTTTTTGGAAATGACTTAGTATTTTTTCCTCTATAACTTTAACTAGATAATATTATGGCTTACTGAGATTCTGAAACGGTTTGTTGAACTTATAAACAGTTAACATAACAATAAAAGTGAGTCATTTTATCCCGCTACGTCGAGGTAAATGTTTTCCCAGATACCGTACCTAACCAGGTGACTATGCTACGTTAAATGTTGGCAACAACTACAGAAGTGTAGATGGCAAGCATTTGCAATATAGCTTTAAAACTGTCTTATTGCTACCTACATGAGATCTATAATGTTTACAAAATAGTGATAATAAAAATATTTCAATTGATATGCCTTACATGTTTAAAGTAATGGTGTACTTTTTCAATTTCGGTTCTACTGGGAACACAACTCACTACTTTTTCTCCTCCTACGTCTTCTCTTAAACTGTGAAAGACTGGAGCCGACGGACCAGCCCTTCTTCCGTAATCGCGTGATGCGCCATCTGTCCACCTCCCACCTTATCCTATCGTCGACATTTTACATATTTTTTTTAAAGAAAAAGTTTTTTTTATGTAAATACACAAAATAAAATTTAATAAAAGTTGTTATTTATAATTTTAAAAGAGGCCACTAAAAACTAGGATGTATATTAACCCACCAGGGCAGGATTCACACCGAGCGATAGCGAGGTGTGCAAGGGGGAGGGAGCTGGGCAGCGTTAGCCGCGGGAGGTCGCAGCCCTCTGTTAGCAGTGGGCATACGCAAAAGTACTGTTTACTCAAAAGTTGTTTACGCAAAAGTTCTGTTGCCGTACCGGAAGTGTTTCCAAGTGTGCTCCGCAAGTTGCCAAAATGGCTGCCCAGCGCTGCGGGGAAAAAAAGCTCTCAGTTTCTTAATGTATCAATATCCCATTTAATATCAGGTGAGTACTATATTTTGTTATAATTTTAATAAATTATTTGGCAATATAATTAGTACTCTTCTATATATAGCTTTAAAATACGAGCAGTATCGAAGTGGACAGAGAGAAACGGAAGAAAGTCGAGCAAAGTGAATAGAAAACAGATAAAGAAATCGGAAAACAAGCCCAACAAAGATAGTCAAATTGTTGTTTGAGTGATGTTTTTCTGGTTTCCTGTTATCTTTAGTGAGAACTATGAAAATTCTGCGTGAAAGATTATGTTTAATGTACTATTTGTGTAGAGTGATCTCATGAAAATTCTTCAAACTTCCGAGACCCTTTCATAATAATTGGCGATGTTTCACAATAGAAGATAGAATATGTCATGTGTATATACTGTACTTTATAATTTGCAGTGAAAGTAGTATTCTAACGTATATGCATGATCATTACTTGAAGTATCTAACTTTTTTATATTTACTAAATAATATTTAATTTGTTGTGACTATGTGTTAACCATACACGTGCAAAGATACTCACACATGACTAGGATTAGAAGTATCTCTAGTTGATGGTATCGTTTCGAGAATGTTTACGTTCGCAATGAAAAATAAAAGGAAGTAAAATGTAGAAAGGCAACAGCGCTTTGTATGCGAAGGCAACAGCACTTTGAAAACAATAAGTAATTGCATATATATCAAGTAAATATATAGTGTCAACAAAGTTAAATCACCTATTATCGTTTCCGGCAGAATGAACTTCATAAGGTTTCCATATGTGTAAGAAAATATTTGATTTACTTAGACTTTGATTCAATGTTGAATGAAAGTGCGAACATCGCCTACTGTTTTCTCTATTATAAATTACCGGAAAGAATATAATTCATGATGAATCATTTGGCTTGATTGATACTTACATCACTATCATTTAATTCATATTTCAACGTCTCCATCCCAAAGCGGTGCTCCAAGTTTAAGTAATATGCCTGTTTCAATATTGGAACGCAATTTTCATGTAGAAATTGTGGTCCTGCATCTCCAACATTAACCTGAAGTACAAAGTGTAGAGAAATATGTAATCTTGCATATAAGTACTCACAAAATAAAACGGGAGAAGACGTTACAGTGTATTATACGTTATTTGGAAAGTTTTCTAATCTCATTACAGTTTTGGAAGGGTTCCTGAAAGAATAGAAGCAATTATTGCCATTTTTATATAAATAATTTCAGCTTATTGTAAAAAGTGTTCTGAGGGGACTAGCAATTGAATCAGTTGATAGTCGCTCGTCTCCAAAAAGCGTTTCTGAATACGGTTATACTTGTTTTAGGAAGTTTTCACCTTTAACTAAATGTTTTTCAGTTTTCTAACAACTAGATCTTAATAGGAACATTATGACTCCCTCTTACACTTCGATACAAACACTTGATTGCCCAACCCATCCTATGTAGTCAGGAGAAAATGTGCAATAACTACCAGTAAGAGAGAACAAGTTTCAAACTTGATCACGCACACTTTAATAACTATTTTGTCCCATCTTCGTCAGTGCCATTAATAAAATACCAAAACATTATACAACGATTTTCAACGAAAACTCCCCACCATCTTTATTTTGTAATTGGGTGCTTTATTTGAAAACTCCCAACATACATCAATTCTAATTTCGAGGCAACGAATCACTGTGATGAATCCCTGAGATCTAGTACTAAAAGTTTTAATTTTCTTAAATGGCAACATGAATCATGCGATATATCGTCTTACGAAGTAATTTTGAGTATATTTACAAAAGCGTTATTATCTCCGAATATCACTCAAAACTTCGGAAGAAATAGCGTTTGAAACTTTCGATTATTATAAACAGAAAATTCACAATTGGGATAATAATTTACCTTAGCTCTGAAACCACTAATATGAATACCCCTAACATTTAAGAGATCAATCACTCTTTTAAACAATTTACCAGCAAATATAGAATGGTTGTCCGTACAGATAAATCTATAGAAAAAGGTCTCACACATCATCTCTAATACCGCTGAAGAAATAGTCTTTGCAGATAGGGTTCGAAACTGTTCTAGGGTAATTTGCTTTGGAAATTTGTCAATAAAAATAGCAGGCCAAACGTACCTCCCCTCCGGGTGTTACAAATACTCTTAGGATGGTTTACCCCAGTGCCGGACAGTGTGCAGTACCGGACAGTAATTTCTTATTTCTCACGGTAAATTGCACAAATTTATTGGTATGTGTACATCAAGGTTTAAATATCGTAATGATTTTGTTACTTGTTGTTGTTACTTACTTACTTGTTGTTGTCACTATGTTATGTTGTGATATAACTTGTAATTATTTTGTAGACCCGAGCGTCTACCACCACGTAATGATTTTCTTACTTGTTGTTACTTTGTAATGTAGCGATGGGATCGTATACGACGTGGTAGCACTGTTTTTACAATATACGATATAATATTTATGGTAGAGACCTTATGACCGAAGATTGTTTAATAGAATGGTTATTTAGTGAATAAATAGAGCAAATGCTTATATATGTTTTTACTGACAGCAGTTTATTATAAAGTTTTAATATACTATATATTTTACAATGTGTTATACAGATAACAATCTAAGCGTCCCAAACATGGGCTCTGTAATTAATAATCTAGTGGATCACCTCTTGTAATAATATTTAACTTAGGTTTAGGAAAGGAAATTATTTTTAAAAAGGATACTAACTCCAGTCCAAGCTAACAGGTAAAGGTATACCAACCTAAGTTGGGGGTAAGGTGAGAGTCCTGACTCCAGTCCAAGCCAGGTAGAGGTGACCACTTTTCGGAGCGAAGAAGTAATAACTTCAAAGGTGATTGACTGGCTTTTTTTTATATTTTTATTTGTGGGCGTATCTTCAGTACTTTTAACACTTGCCGCTTGGAGGTTGTTGTTGTTTGCTTTTTATAAATGCTTAGGTAGCTTTATATAACTTTTATTGTTTGTTTATTTTTGTGCTTAACACACTAACCTATTTATTTATACCCCATTACAATATGGTGGTAGTATTCGCTTTTTGTTTCTCTCAGTCACGTATGAGAAGCAGTTACGTGTAGAATTACTTGTAGTCGAACAACGTGAGATATTTTTTTTTCTTATTCTTTTACAGTTTAATCCAAGTTTTAGATAGTAATTATACTTTCTAGTGCTTCAACTTGTGCGGTAAGTTTGGATTCCATACTAATTTATGGAGATTAATTTTTCATAACATGTGTTTCCCATTGCCGGAGAAGCAGCTTCTCCTAGTAGCGGCCGCGACAATTACTTAACAAATGGAATTGCATTTGTTGATTAAAAATTCTGAAATTAAGCTGCAGCTGAACTATGTACTTTTTCAGTGTTATGTGTCGCTATGGAAATAAAAGATTAAGATCACTGTTAGGAAAAAAATATGAGATTGATTATTGTTTATATTTTTTAGGACTAAGTCAGCGTAGGGCAAGCGGAAAAATGTTTTCCTGTGCTTAAAAGTATTCTCAATGATCTTGTAAAGTATCTTTAAAAAATCGAGTTATAGCAACATCGATGAGTAGATTTAGAAAACGCTCACGGTGGAAATCAGTCAGGAACCGTTTGTTACAGTGCTTAGATTGTCGTGGTTGATCTCATGTAGAATGTATGGACTGTGATAATATTTAAAATTTCAGATGTGGTTTCTTCAAATAAATAAGAAAGATTCTACTTGCGTGCAATTACAGACTTTGGGAAATAAGAATATTCAGAATATCTTATAAAAAGGCTAATCATGTGTTTCTCTTTCTATAGTGTTTTAATTTTTCTTACAGGAATTTTCCTGTCGAGAAAGATCATCATATGAGTGATACAAACTTCCCATTTTGTTGTGGGAAAGAACACTTTACTTACAGTTCATATTCTCTATTTTTATTACTCTGGCCGGTACTGGGAATACATTTTACAACTTCGGAAAACAAGGCGGTATTTTAAAAGTATTTTATGAACTATAAATAGAACATAACTAAATTAAAATTTATAGCAATTTCTTATTTACACACATTTGTCCATTTGTCTACTTATCTTTTTACTTTGTTTCTAAATTTGCTACTTATGAAATTTTTAAACTCAATAAAAGCTAAGATATCCGGCGCTGCGGCAATTTCTTACCACCCACTATACAGTAGAATGGTTTTCTACAAGCATATTGCGCCATTAGGTGCGGTATAGCAACAAAACCTTCAATTTTCGCGAATGGCAACATTCATCAACTGCTACATCATTTGAATAATTATATTCTAATTACCTAAATCTTATTTGTTTGGAATTTTCAAGAATACTTTGCCAGCTATCGAGTTATAAATTGGAACATGCTGTGAACTGAAAATGTGTTAATGAGGTATGAATGTACTCCCTTAAATATTATAAGAAGTTCTTTTATTATCACCAAACAGTAGAAAAGCAATTTTGGATATATCAATGGAAATTTCGAATGATGTTGCCATTTACGAATAGTGAAGGTTTTGCCACTAGACCGCAGGCAATAGCGTAACATAAACGTATACATCATTGTGATATTTGTGGGAAACTCTTGTACCGTAACGGTCTGAACCTTAGATACCTAAAGGCTATAAATAATATTCAAAATTGCTTCTACCGTATGATAGGTGTTCGTGCGGTGTTTGAAACATCTAATACAATAAATTATTACCCCATTTTTTAATTTTCTGTTTATAATAAGTGAAAATTTCAAACGCAGTTTCTTCCAAAATATTGAGTGAAATTCCAAAATAATAAGCTGTCATATGATATGTTACATAAACCATGTTCCTGTTTAAGTATTTAAAAAGTGTCACCACTAGACAGCAAAGAATCGACCAGTACGCCTAAATTTATCACATTAATTCGTCCCGTTTGACATTAGAGTTAAAATCTTTTGGAATATTTTAAATAAAATACTCAATTATGAAACAAAGTGCGTGGTAAATTTTAGTTCAAACAAGCTGTAGTCTACATTGAAAAAAGCCAGAACCTTCCAATGTATTCGTCCACGAGCGGAATAAACGATACAGAGCAAAATATGCTTTAAAACGAACAAAACAAGAGTTTATATATAAGGAATGAAGTTGGCTGTAAGGAATAAGACTATTATAGACACAATTATTCACACAACAAATAAATCTAAGTATTGTTATTCATCTATATATGGAAATTCCTCGTCTCATGCGATGTTAATTTTTAATTGCTAGTTAGCAAGCGTTTTACCACTGGCAAATAAAACACCAGTCGTTCTATTTCTTCTTTGCATCTATTTACTAGCTTGTTAAAAATACTTTAAAGTTCAATTTCTGTAAGAAACAATTAGGGAAATCGCCCTCAAACATTAATCATTGGTTTGTTATAATTTTAAAAAAATGTTCAGAGTGTAACAAAAGTACAGAGCAACATTTATCATAGTACAGCAATTAAAATTGATTATAACTATTTTTGTTAATACGTGACTAATTTCGGAGGTAGTGTACTTCTAAACTTATCACTTCATTGTCTCAAAAGACGTAATATCCTAATAAATGACAACGTAAGCCATATCGATTTAGACAATAGCAGCCGAGGCTTTACACAAAGCTTTAATTTTGAGAGATTTTCTTTTATTAAGTCGCGCACAAAAAAAAAACAATGGACTCCCTACGAAAGCGTTTCATTCTTATGCAATTGATTATGGTAGAAAAGAATAAGATTCCTTTCCGCTACACCACTCTATCATGAACTCTACCCAAATACGTTGTTTTGAAGCATCTTTCATGAGTATTACTTATTGCTTAGGACATTATGTATATACATATTTATACATTTAGGACAAAGCCGTTATAACCGTAGACATATCTAGCTTGGAAATTATACGTTTTTAATAGTCACTTTTCATTATTCTATTATGGGAAAATTGTATCTGAAATATTGTCTTCATAGAAATAAAAAAGTTATATGTTTTTGAAATAACATGCTGCATAAAGCTTCCAGCTTCCTTTTTAATGATACTGAAGAAAAGTTATAAAAGTGTGGTTTCAGAGTAAACTGTAAATGTATACAGATACTCATTTGCTAACGTTTGCTAACGTACGTTTCAAGTAGCCTAAAAATGCTTCTCATTCCGTAGAATTGCTGGGAAAATATAAACTGCGCTACCAAAGAATTAAAATTGGATATGTAAGTGTTTGGTAAAACGTTACTTCTAATATCTCAGTAGCAAGTGCCCTCAAAGAAGAAACGAACAACTTTCTGCACATTTGAAGAATTAAATTAAGTTACGAACTAACTGCCATTTTTGTGAAAATTACGTTTTTACAGGAATATCGATATATGTTGTTAGACTTATAACATGTATAGGATTCAATGTCCAAACATATTGCTTACTTTAGGACTTCTATTGGGTGTTAATAAATTGTGAAATGCGTTTTGTATGATACAGAAAAAATAATTAAAAACTTCTTTCTCATTAATTGGAAAAAGGCACTTAATTACTTATTAATTTCAAGTCTTCATTTACGAAATTACATGCGTCGCTGAATTTGCAATACCTCCTATGTGCATTTTAACAAATTTTTCACGACAGCAATAAAATGTGTTTCTAACGTTATCTGCTAGTTTTACTAATTTCGATATTTATGAATGCTAATTGCCGTGAGTAATCGAAATATCTATTAGCAAGTAAAGTAGAGTCAGTTAATTTTCGCCAGGAAAATTGGTTGGAAAATCTTATTTTTTATATAAAAGGAAATACGAAACCAACATATAGCTTTTTTTTAAATTTAATTCCGTTGGATGAAACAGTTTGCAGATAGCTGTGATTGCAAATTCAGCGACAATTAGCAGAATGAAGAAACGATAGGATGTAAGATTTCTTCGTTAAGCATACAAAACTATTATTAGATAATAAGAGATGAAAAAAGATCATCTTAATACTTCTGTAGAAAGAAAAACAATGAATCCATTACTGAAATATACACGATTCTTTTCAACCAGAGCGTTTGTGTTAGTAAATTTATTTTTGGATATTATTTACAACAGCAATGCGATAGTAACTGATGGAAGATGTGTACTTGCTCCCCAATGAAGAGTTTGCCTGCAAACTTGGTGAAAACGTCTTAACCCGTGTTTGGCATCTATGAAATTCTTTTTTTTTTTAAATTTTGTTTCAAAGAAATAGAAATCTGTGTAACAAAAAGGAAATAGACGTCAAGTGGAGAGCTGTAGACAAATTGACACAGAATGATTCATAAACAATGAAATGTGAGTAAAGAAATCAACTTACGTTGTCCTTAAATACTTCTACCAATTCCCTAAGATATTCAGCAATGGGTATCGGAGTTTCTTCTATAATGTCCTTGAAACATGCGCGACATTTTGATCTTGAATTAGAATGTTGCATATCGAGACCTTCCAACATGTAAATTTTCTATTACAGTATCTATAGACACTTTATTTTGCCACTTTGTATCTGTTTTCAATGATCCTTTCACATGAAATCAATTTCGTCCGATATTAATCGTACGATCAAGCTCCACTCACAAAAGCTATTTGCAATTAACTTTATTTGTAGCTCTTTAGTTATCGAAAAGCTTCCTCGTTTTGCTGCAAAGTTTAGAAAAAAATATTAATGAATATCATTTTAAAAGGTATGGATAAAATATTAAAGCAAATTATATTTGCTGAGAAGAAATTGACCGCTTTATAAATAATTGTTGTGACTTGATGCTCATCAAGGGTTTATTTCTATCACCTCTCCAAACAAAACATTGAGTTTATGATTTATTACGCCATGCATTTGAGAAGAAGTATGTTTGAAATATTATCAAATAACAGCTCCAAGAAATAATAGAGCTTTTGTAATTACAAATAATGAAAAAATCATTGTTTAAGCTAAAGGAACTTGCATACGTATGGACACATCCGGACATATCCTTCCAGGAGAAGCACCTTCCTCCATAGTTTATTAATTATCGATTTTTTATGTATGTTAGTAGACACAGAGTACCCATAACTTTTATCAGCACAAAGACTGAGCTATTTACATGAGAAAACAAACTTTTAACTTCGTTCAAACTTTGATTCTATTTCAATTCTTCTTAAACAGCTTCGATGCCCGTGCATTCGTTCGTGTTTCATCCCTTCAATTGGAGTATGTCATTATTTGTGAATGTCCGCAATATTCACAATCATAAATTAGATTATACATATAGAAATATCTTAAACTTCTTGATATATATTATCCCAAAACTTAACTGTTGTACATATTTATACCGGTCTTGATGATCGTGTGAATAAGAAATCTTGGAGATTGCGCGTTCGAACCCTGCCTGGTACAGGAACGTTGGTGAATTTTGGATATATATATGTATATATATA
>JAGDQP010011845.1:31717-51903 GCA_022664845.1 Lepisma saccharinum
TATATATATATATATATATATATATATATATACAGATAAACTTCTATATAGTGGACAGTAACGGGGAACGTAAAACTGAAAATGGCTACTAAACAATATGAACTTAAAAAAACTAAACTAAATACAAAAGAAATACAATACCTTACTCAACAATGAGCGATAATGTTAGAAATCCTGCCCATTATTGTTTGAAATACCAGAAAATAGAATTTTATTATTGGCTGTCCGTTATTTGGAAGTTCTACATGGCGCTGGGGAATACTTTTCAGGGTCCGCGTCTGTTGTTGGCAATGTCCGGTATTCAGAAGTAACTTTTCCATTTCACCGAATGATGTTCTGCTGGGGAATTGAAAAGTGGCCGTTATTTAGAGGTGTTCGCTTTTTAGAGGTGTCCGTTAGGAAAAGTTTGGAGATATATCACCAACTTGGAGAATAAGCGCATTAAATCAAAGTTGAAATGGGTCATTCGGGTCAAGTTTAGGGACGGGTCACCATGTCAATGCTTGGTATCCGACCTGACCCGATGCCCCGGAGAGTGAAGAAGAGTGTTCACTTATTTTCTTGTGTTTGAACAGTGTCTCTTTAAGGGGGTAACCAGGATCAAAGATATTATTTCCTGAGCACGATTAACCTTGCAACGGGTCAGCTGTATCAGTTCAGTATTAAACAATATGAAAAAAGGAAAGAATATTCATTCAGATTGATTTATTATGCATAAAATCAAGTTAGAGAAGCGATTCTAGATGTACTGTAAAAATATATTGTGTCTGTAAATTGTATATGTAAATTGTTAATGTATTTTTAATTAATTGTTAATATTCGTGTTATTACAGAAGTGGTTTCCAACAGTCCTGAATTGTAGGCCTAAAGAAATCAATAATATTCATTGCAGTGAATTCCTTGTACGACATGAAATATAACACTTACACAATATTTACTATAATTATTCTAATTTACACATTTCATTAGTAGCAATAAATAAATGAAGATTAATATTTTAATATGAATTACGCCATGGTTTAAAATCAAACTAGTTGTCAAACGAATCAATCACCTTCTAAAATTAAATCAGCTGCTATTTGAATCAATTAGTTAAGAAAACTAGAAAATTAAAGGAAATATAAATACACTTGTTTCTATATGTAGCGTAAAAAACATGATTAAATCGTTTTGAATATCAAATTTGGTTCGAGAACCCCAAAGTATACATCGAATACTGTCATGCTTTTTACCTATTTATAATGAATATTCAAATCTATTCTTCTCCATGGATGTGGAAAAGGGAAAGTTGTGTGCGTTATTATTGCGACAACATTGTTAGTATTACTGATACTGTGGCTAGGTAAAAGCTAAATTGATGTATAGATGGAAGGAAAATAAAACGACTCTCAAATGTTTCCCGCTGTTTGACAGTTGTCATCCTCGTCCACCTTTGAACAAAAATCAGGGTAGCATACTCATTATTGTTGCACCACATTCAAATGTTTTATTTTCAGTTGATTTACTCTTTCCTCTGTTTACTTCTGTGATGTTGTGCAAATTTATTGCATCTGTGTTGTGTTGCAATAATGCCAAATAATTTTCATCCTTGGCTACACGGACAATACATGAAGAGTGATTCGATTTCGAAGCGAGCACGTTATCACGATTCCACGCTGCTCAGTATTGTTGTCAATTAAAAGGTCAATAAATTATTGCTCAAATAGAATTGATAATCTAAAACAAGACCAGTTCGAAAGCTTAGGAATAATTTCGTCTGAGACTGAGATGCCTAAAAGCTATACATAAAATTCAATTTTAAACCAGGACATTTTTTCATGGCTTTTGTTAATTTCACAATGCCTGTTTTCAAGCAGAAGAAAATGGTTTTAATTTTCTAAACGATAATCTTCATTTGCATTTTTTTTTATGCTCTCCTAGTTGTGTTACAAGCAGTGATTCCGCCAGCCCCTCCCCTCCCCCCATGTGGGAAGTTGTCACCCCCAAATCCTCGAGATCACGCATAACTTGAAATTTTTTGCAGTAAAATCGATAGAAACTGTGCAAAACGCCACCACTTACACCCTCCCAATTTTGACTTTACCCTCAATGTCTGATTACAAGAATTTATTTCTGCTTACGAGGTGACACAGTGCTTAGATTTTTATTAATGGTAATACGTTCAGCCAAGTATTTAAATCATGTGAACGATCCATTTAAAACTGACAAATTCCAGCTCTTGAAGTTCTTAAAATTATTTATTGATAGAAATTTGACATAATTGCGGGTATTCCTGGGGCTATTTTATGGTTAATTCTGAGGAAAGATGCATTTATTGCTAATATTGTTCAATTCTGACTGTAATGTTAATATAATGTTTCCCATAAACAAGAAACCTACGATAATGTCTAACTTCTTTTTATTCTGAGTTGGCAACGCAAGATGCAAAATATCTTTCTCCGCACGATCGGTTTCAAGTCTGACAATACTGGCTGGTATCGCATTACAGTGACATGCAGGATGGGGCGGGTGCAGTTTAGACATGAAATATGATAGAAGGACGTTAAGATTTCGAGCTGACCGTAAGTCGGTTTCTCCACAGTTCTAAGTTAAGAAGATAAATCGAAACTACACTGTTTAAAGCGAATCATTCTTCTTGTAAAGAAATTAATGTATTTACATTTAATTATAAGCACTCTTCTGTTTCTACAGGGTAAGCACGTTACATGTGTAAGGTATAACTTCCGTCAGCGAGCACTATTCCTGGACAGGGAATAGAAAGATAGCGGTTAAAGATTTTGTCAAGGTTCCATATCGGCATTCTCCACCTATAACCAAGGGAAACCTTAGAAAAGCTAGTGTCCTAATCTATCTGGTAATTAAAGTCCGCGACTCCTCACTAGTCCAAGTGACTATGTTTTAACAAGAAGTTTACATTTCAGATAGAAATGTAATTAAATTCGCTGCTTTTTTTTAATGAAAAAATATGTGTGCCAGAGTGTCCTTGGTATTCCTGGGCACTTTGGGAATTAAATACGGTCGAGCGTGGGACTGAGAACTCCCCCCTCCCCTTCATTTCATGCTGAAGATCGAGAATATGTGAAGAACCACCTCCACATCCCGCATGCGCCGTTCATAACGCGTGCGCATCGCACAGGGTATAGCTTTACCTTTCTTTACCTAAATAATGTATTAGTTACATCTAGTGTTGTAAATAGAAAAAAAAGTTTCTAAAACTTTAGTTTTTTATTGGAAAACAAAGAGCCTTCGTTTTTTTTCTCTAAATTTCGTTATTTTTCAGGGCAGCAATTTCTAATACTGCTAACGTCTCTTTAAGCAAGAATTACTTTTATATAGGTAATTAAGTAGCAATAAAACATAAATTAAACCCTAGATTGCAAATAGTGTTTGGTGTATGTGAGATTTTCTGGGCTTCCCTGTTCTCAGTGCTGCTAACATTTAAAAAAAAATCACGTTGAATAAAATTTCTTCCATGTGTCGTATCTGCCCCAAGCTTAGCATAAACATCATTCAACACAACAGAAGAAGGTTTTGGGTGCACCCGACTTCAAACACCCCAGTTGACAGTGTTGCCAGCCTATTTTAAAATTTAACTTATAGAAATCCCTTTATTAATACTAATGTACATGTGTAAATTGATTTACACTAAATTTAACATACATATTCATATGCTCATTAGGTACTGGGACGCGTCATAGAGGTACTTCAGGTCCCACAGTTAACAGCGTTGCCAATCAATTTTAGAAATTAAATACTTACTACTTCCATTCAGTTCGATGTATCCGCACCAAGCTTTTTGTATACATATTTGACGCAATTGAAGCATACTGTGGTTGTTCCCTGCACCCAAGTATTCAGTTCTCAGCGTTGCCACCCTATTTTAAAATTTAACTTTTCAAATAGCTCCCACACTGTTATGTGCCGATAATACTTATTATTGTTTCAAAAAAAGCGCAACGTGGCTACGTTATGTGCTTTGCAATAATTCTTCTCAGAGCACTATTGCAACAGACATGTTAGAAGAAACCTATATTTAGTTGCTTGTTAACAACAGTATAAATTATGTAACTCTTTTGAAATTTGCATGTAACATAAAATATTTTGGTACAGTGTTTCTATCTGTATATATTTTCACAGTATGGGGCGAGCCTTGGAGTCCGGAGCATGAGGGAGCAATGCGTAGGGTTTTAATATTGGAACACAATGTACTAGTGGGGTCGTGGTGGTTCAATTGGTAGAGCGCTCATCTCTGGCACTAGAGGTCGTCGGCTCGATATCTGGTCATGCCATGTGGGCTTTGTGGTTGACAAACACCGTGCACGTGGGTTTTCTCTGGGTTCTCCCGCTTCCTCCCACTTTCTTCATTTCACCAATTCATCTCATCATCCATCCGATTATGAGCCAAAGTTGCCTAAAGGCCTTAGAAATTAAATTAACATTTAAAAATTATGCATTAGTAAACCCAAACATATATCTCTTGCCTAGAATAGAAGCAGGTTATTTCCCGGCATTTTGAGCTAAAGATAATTGATTTTTGTGGACGCTAATTACGATCAGAAATATATATCTTCCTTGAATAATACTGCAATTAGAAATTAATGTATTGTATATAAGAGCATATTTCGGTAAGAATTCTTAGTTTTTCAGTTTATAGTAAAGATGTCTTCGAAGTTTTATTATCTCTAGAAACTTAAACTCTTCCTATAATTCAAAATATTTATTCAGTTCTCTGAAGGTTTATTAGTATTTTAATACAAAATATATCTAATAACTTCAGTGCATATGTCTTTTGTTGATTCCTTATGTTTGTCAGAGTGAATATATAGGAAGTATAGCAATGTGACAGTGAATGCATTTATAAATAATCTCATCATTTGCCTCGTAAGTATGCAGATAAACAAAGCAAAGTAAATTGGGACGATTAACTCCAATCCTGCTGACTATATTGATTATCTGCAGTGTAAAGCATGAAATCACTTGCTGTGTGAAAAAAAAACGCCGTTTCGAAAACAAACATGAAAAGGAAAAGAAAAAAACGTGAAAAAACGTTTTTTTACTACACTAGTTACATCCAAGGCGACGAAAATTAAATTTTCGATAACCTTAAGTGAACTAGAAAAATCACATATACAATTTAAAAATCTGTTTATGGGAAGAGTTGCTGATGTTTTAAGTTTACGTGTGTACCGGTATTCATACATGAGAGCATTTACTTGTTCTACGAATGGGACAACAGTTATGTTGGAAACATTAGTGGTGTAAGTCAGACATACCCACTGTGATTGTAACTATACGAGGACTGTGTGTTGAAACTGTGTATGTAGTTTGAACTAACATAATTTATCATTTAGTATTTTAAAAAATAATAATAATGGTTTGTGAATGCAATACAGATTAAGACAAAATGTAAATCGGTAGCAAAAGGACCACACATGACATGAAAGGGATCGAGCCAAGGACCACAAGCACCCAAGGTGAACGTTCTACCAATGAGCAGCCGCGGTGAAATTTTGATTCGAGTATTAACCGTAATAGTGCATTGCAATTGTTAAGTTAATAATAAACAAATAAATAATTAAGATCTGATTTCCTGAGCAAGGAAAAATCGTGAAAACAACTTTATAACTGTGCAGTGAGTGTGAGTGTTTTAGAGGTGATAGGGGTAAAACGAAGTGTGTAAGGAGCTGTTCTTACCTTAGTGGAAAGCTGTTTTTCAATTCTGCAAAAAATTGAACTTATGTCAGATGGAATTTCTCTATAACTACAGTATTGAATTTTAGGTCGTTTCATTTCATTATAACTTCAGAATACCATTCGTTACTAAAGCACTAGCTACTTCGGTTTCAGCGATCTAAGACTTGTCATCCTGACGACTACGCATAACTCGTTTGAACTGAGTTTCAAGCAGAGAAACATTGATTTTGGCCCTAATTGCTGTCATCAGCTAACCTGCGACAAGAAACAATTCCGTGTTTCAAGTGTTGTGACATACTAAGGTTATACGTAATTCCTAGTATAACTGCGCAAGCTTTGTGATCTCCGACCTCGTATTGGTACTGGAAAGGCAAGCACGTTTGAGATACTCTGCCTAGTATCCTGACTGTGCTTTCGCTATGTTTTCTCAGTTCACTGGAATCCTGCGTAGACCTTAGCTAATTTCTTCATTCCCACTCCCACATGAAGGCTCTCTAAGGAGTGATGTCTCCCAAGTTATAACCTGTTTCAGCCGTATCTACAGAGCACAGATACTCATGAAAGATTCCATGTATATGTCCTGTGAACGTATGGAGATCCAGTGAACTTTGTTCTGTGAAGCAGTTGCCAGTTCAACCCACAACACTTAATTTCATTACATTTTAAATATACAACTATCTTAATGCAATGTATGAGACTGGGTACAGTGTAGTGTCACTCGCTCATGCAGCGCCTTGGAGTTTTTATAGTATCATTGACTTATTCGTAGTTAAATCGTGTTATACGTCTAATTGATATAGCCAAACCAACATGTTAAATCAGATGAAAATTTCAGAAGAAGGCTGCGAACGAAATATTTCATCTTGGTATTACTAAATGGCTTATCCATCTATGTTTATCTCATAATTTATTAACTGTTAGTATCAGTACTTGAAAGGCGAAAACAAAAAGTTTAAAAGAATTATAATGTTCAATTCTATTTTCATTACACTACGTCCAGCTGTACTATTAGAACTTATACATCACTGCTATTGTTTATAGCACTGCTATTACTAGTAGTAGTATATCTACAAGTAGAGCTTCTAATATAATAATAATAATAATATAATCGATATTATTCGTTCCTGATTTTTGGATTTTGCTTTAAAACGACTTCAAAATATGCACACAAAAACCTGTTCGCGCATTCACAACATTGAGCAAAAGTCGACCAGGTAGCCATGTGGTCTAAGGCGTTAGGCCAACGACTCGAAAGTTACGGGTTCGAGTCCCCGTAGGTACCTGGATGTCTTCTAACTCGAACGGGATGGATAATCGTGATGGGCCAAAGTCAAGAGTTACTAGCTTGGCCCATATAAAATAAAGTTTTAATATTGAGCAAAATTCGTTAGAATAATGTAGTTGCCGTTACAAACTAAATTCGAAAGATCGGAATACTTCATCTTAGAGAGGAAAGAAGGACTACTGTTTTAGAGCAGACCCCAGTAGCACACAAACGTTGAGAAACCGTGGATTCAACGTTAGTTCCACTACGTAATTTTAACGTTGTATATGTACCGAAATGTCCGCCCGTTCAACGGGGTTTTCGACGTTTAGAATCAAGGTAGATTTCAACGTGAAGAGGTGGAGTATTTTGGAAACGTGTTTGTATTTGCCTACCTGTTAAACGGTTCGAAACCACCTTTTCCTTTTGACCAAAAGAGAGAGTTGATCTTCATGACCGGGAATTACTCACCAAAGTTGCTGTTTTCATCCATTTTTTCACGTTGATATATTGATTATTTTTAGATTCTCTACTGGTCTGCAGTGGGATTCGAAACTGGAACTTTCTGCATTCGTCGTTGGTAGTTCGTCGCTGTAACCGCCAGTTCACGAAGAATCCTCGTACTCATTCATATTTTACTATTTTTATGTTATGAAAACTCACAGAGTTTTCCTAACCCCGAAAGTGATGTTATCTTTTAGTAATGCTGTCAAATATCTGATGGGCCGGGAGAGGAGAGAAAAGTCAATGAACTAACACAAGGTACAATCAGAAATCCTATATAGTGTGGAATTCCAAACTATACGAGAGTAACCATTTACGCCCGGTTTCCCCGGATTAAGGCATTAATAATACCCGGCTGTTTGTCGTTCCGGTATGAAGAATAAATATGCTTCTAAAAATTACTATATTATTTTTATTAAAAAGAAACATTGGAAATCAACTTCTGTCCAGGGCTACGAGACATGCTCTTTTCATGGCTCTTCATTTTGTATTCTCTACTTTTTCGCTTATTCCTTACACGGTACTCTTTCTGTTATTTCTCTTTTCTAAAATCATATTACGAATTCTCTGATTGACATACACGTTCATTTCTAAACTCCTATTTCAAGGAGTATAGACAAACAAACATTAAGAATACAGTAATTTTTCATGTTGTGGGAGGGGGAGAAAAGGTAGCTAAATTTAGATTTGCAACAAGGGAGAAGTTGAATTACTCCGATTCGCCTTGGAATCACTGGAAAACATATGGTCACCAAGCCTTTAGGAATTTTACTTCAGGGAAAGTTTTCGTAACACAACAGGAACAGCAAAATATACGTAGTAGTTACTCGCTAGATGGATCCAAGGATGATTGGTTAGCGTCAAAAGCTACAAACGACGAGTGCGGAAAGTTCCAGCTTCGAACTCCATTGTAGACGCATGGGAAATTTACAAATTTCATTGTTTTCTTTTGGTCAAATGCAAAACGTGGTTTTGAGTCGTTGATCAGGTGGACAAATACAACGTTAAGAAAAGCTATTCATTGTCCACTTCTTGCCATTGAAGACCAGATTGATTCTCAACTTAGCCTTCCATCTGCATTGACTACATTGATTGTAAACGTTGAGTAGGCGAACATTTCGTTACATATACGTTCAAATTACCTAACAGGACTAATGTTGAAACCACTGTTTTTCAACGTTTGTGTGCTGCTGGGGCAATTTTCAATCGAAAAGAATGTTGTTGTTGTTTTAATAAAACACTCTTTGGATAGAAAATGTGATCTTTCAAGATAGGATTCTGATGTTTTTGGTTTAATCAGAATCCTATTCTTTTAATTTATTCAAAATTAAAACAGTGATTTCTTATCTTTTTAGAGTGGTACACAGTGTACCATGGCTACTAGTGAAGTTTGTTCTCCACCATTTGTTACCGCGAAGGTTATCGAAAGGCGAAGCTATACTGTGAAATTTATCTCGTTATTTAAGTGACAACAGTGACAAAAACATGCCAGAAAGACGTCAGGAGTAAAATGTGTACAGGACACGTTTGAACGTTGCTCTCAAGTACCTGACGCAATGAAAGAAACCACTTCGAATACGTACTCTTGAAGTTGGCCAGCTGGCTGAGGGGTTAAGGTGTTGGATAGCTGGCCGGAAGATAGCGGCTTCAAAGCTCCCCAAGATCTTTTTTACTCTTTTTCATTCATAAGTACATTACTTTTCTTTCTTATAAATAAATGCTATCTTTTGCAAAGTTTTACTTTTTCAACATTTTATTGCGTCTTTTTCATGTTCAAAAGATGAAAATTTCATCTGAATAGTTGGAAATTCATCTAAAAAATCTAATCTCTATGTTCCCATCGAAAAGAACTACAATAAATCTAATATTTCTTCGAGCGGAAATTTTCCATCTTTTCTCCGACGAAAATTAACTTCAAAAGAGTGTCCCTTCTTTCCTCTGTCCGAAGATGAAATATTCATCTCAAATTGAGCGCAATTCCGCTCCTTAAATGTAGAGTGTGTGCACTAAAGCAGTGTTAAACATTAGTCATAAAAGAACAGAAGTGGAAGTTTCTACCCAGATTTCCAGCGCACAAGGGACCCTGTTCACAAGGTAAGTCCCAGATATCTCAGTGTTCTTGTGTGACTAATATTAGCAGCTTTAGTGAATTTATGTCTCCAGGGAGACTATGTGACGCTGGTGATAACCTTTTCCTTTCTATTGGGAAAATAGAAGCTAGACTAGTATTTGACCAACGGCAAGAATTCATAGAAAGAGGAATACTGAATAATCAGAATTCCACTTTCTATTTCCTGAGATGATTTGTTGAAATCAAGAAAAGACATATAAATAATGACTTAGAAATAATTGTATGACATTTCTCCGTAGCGGAGAGAATAACATAAGTTATTTGAAAAACGATTAGATTAAGATCTGAAGCCTAACTGAAATAGATTAAAGATAGCTTCTAAATCTACAGCAGGGTATGTTACGTGAGTGCGAATAATTATTTCGAGAAAGTTGAAGAGTAAGCCGATTTCCTTCGTATTTATACCTTAGCGTACACTAGACAGATGGAAATACCATCATAATACCTCCAAATAGAACATACAACTTAAAATTACTTTTCAGTGTACTATAAGTGAATGTTAAAAGAAAGTTAAACGTAATTAGAATTTTAAATTTTAATTTTCAGATTGTATATACCCTAAAAGTAAAATAATGTATTCCAATCACTATTATCAATACAAAGTAAACAAAAACATATGTTTACCTGAAAGACGTATTTCTCCACAAAGAACCAAATCAAGTTTGACACTGGAGTCTTAGAAATCCTTCTAAAATATATCTAGGAGTCAAATTCTCTCATTCTTTGCACTAATCCCTACTGGAGTAGTTGAAATAGCTTCGTGATCAGCTGAACTTAGGATCAAGTTTCCAAAGCTTCTATTTCAGTCTTTTTACCACAAGGACAACAAAGACAATATACTAAAATGCCTATGAAAATCACCAACACAGCAGCAATTGCGCAAGCTGTCAAGACTTTTATACTGTAATAGAAATGTAAAAAAGAAAAGATCTTTTAAAAATATTCATTTTAAAAATTCTGTTCGAAGACGATAAAGTTATAAGCACAATCAAAAGAGTTCCAACGTAATTGAATTCACCATTGAAATTTACGGTTTGGGAAAAGTAATTCTATTCCTTTCTTCTTACGTAGCAGGCAGAACGTCATATTGATCAATCCGAATCTAGCTTACGGGACCACCATCATCATAAATGTATTCTGATATATTTATTTTGCATTAACAGTCTGAACATAGCTTAGCTGTACCATCTGGTTGTTCACCTGATAATACTAAAGAAAAATCTTAGGAATATATACGAGGTTCCTTAGGAAGAGAGCCGGAAATTGTGCATGTCATTCCTAGGAATTTTCGAGAAGCTCGATAGATAATTCGGATCGAAACAACATAACTAGACTAACCTACCAAGCGAGGTAAGCTAACTACATCCATTATCGTCATCTGGCCCGTATGCATCAGAACCACAACAATATTTACGTTCTGTAATAACTAAATAAATTAACGTTAAATCTGTTCATATAGATCTATAATTCGCCTTATAAGAGCGTAATTCTTTCCGTACTAGACTAAGGCTATTTTTGTTTCAATGGACAGTAAGGCACAAAGTTGGCCTATATTACGATAGGTTTGGTTAGATATAAGAATGTGTACTTCTTAAACACATGTGCAAGAAAACAGTATATGCATTCTTCATGAGGAAAATTATTACGAAAATTTTACGAAATCATTAATGGTTTCTTCGAAACTTCCACACTATTGACGTGTGAGCCAAAAGTTGCCTATTTTTCATTTACCGAATTTTGGTTCACATTGTCATATGTATGAGCTCTGTAAGTACCCAAAACATTGTGTATCCATTGCACTTCCTAGTTTATTTTCAAATACAGCGTGATTTTACCAACACAACGAAGCCCTTGTCTACCGAGGTCATCGGTCTCCTGCCGCTAGTCGGCCCGCGGCTATTCCATGACTTTGCATCACGGTTTATTACTGAGTGAGTTTCCTATTTCTTTCCAGAAATCTTACATGTACTAATAATGAAGGTAGTTCTTCAATATGCCAGTCATGTCCTAATGTTTCAATATGTGTTATGAATGTTACCTTAAATTACTTGTAAATGTGAGAAAATATTTTGACGAAACTTATTGCAATGAACGAAGGACTAAATCTTCTCACATGTTATATGTTACTTGCAAATCCTTTAATAAAACCCTTTCGAATGCCAGCAAGGGAGAAGAATATTTATTGTATTTACCTTCGGTCTTTTCTCTCCAAACACTATATATATATTTGATTCTGTGTACATGCCCACAGTTCTTGAGAATAGACTAGTAGATACAACATAGATTGGAAGGCGCCACAACGTTTGGTTGGGTTATATAAATCCTGTAATGAATGCCACACTCAGTCCTGCTAGGAGAAATAATTTTATACTGATAGGATTTATGTGTAGGTAAGCAAAATCTGTGTGCGTAAGTAAGAGAGTGGATGAGAGAGAAAGGGTAGAATTCATGTACATACATCATTTCCATAATTTTCTATAACATTCTGAGTACATCTAGTCTGCTTGTTTATTTATTATTAATGTGATATTCAGTAATTGTCTCTCCAAAACAAACAAACCGATTGAACAGGAACTAAGAAATGTATTTATAATTGTGTTAAATTGTGCTATCAATATTTTTTTTTAAATTATAATTTAATGGGTGTCCTAAAATTACTGGAGAACGACGAGTCAATTCACGGGCGGGGACAGCTGAACCAAGCGCAAGCTTGGTCTATAGGCGCTGCGTTAGATTGCGTTGCTAAAAGATCACCCCGTAGTAGCATGTGCACTAACGAGAGTTGAGACATTATTCTGCTGCCTTTTAGATGCAATTTTTAGATCATCTGGATTTGCATAAATGAATAATTAACCGAAATACAGCACAAAGAAATGAGATATTTTCATCAAAACCACGATATATTAAAGTAGTAAGTAAGTATTAACAGTCTGGTAAGCCTCTGATACGCCTGTTCGTGGTTCGGTACGCGCAGTGCCGTTACTCAGGTGGACGTAGTTCCACCAAGCACAGACAGATGGCGTTGGGGCAGGCTCAGGGCCTATAGGCCTGTTACGCCAGTGTTTTTTTAAGTAAGTATTAAAGAAGTAATGTAATTTCAGTAGTTACTATCGTTCTATGTACTATTGATTCAAGTGATATGAAATTAAATAATTCAATGTTATTTTCCCTTTAGCCATAATCATTTACTAGTGTTGTAAGCTATACACCTACCTACAACATTGATCGTTACCACAACAAATTGCGTCTGGTGGACAACATTTGACTTCAGACAACGTTTTACTACAAATTTTGAAGTACGACGGACATTCGGCAAATAAGCATGAAAGATCTAAAGAAACAATAGAAATCCGTATAAATAACATTCTAAATTATATTCTTAATGTAGACAAAGATTAGGTAATTTTAATTAAAAATATATTTCTAATGATCATTAAAACATTGCTGTTGTTTACTGAAAACATTTTCACAATCACGTTTAACACGGAGATGAACATAGCATAACTATTTCTAAATAATACAATACATAGGTAGTGAAAACAATAACCTTACATATCATACATTGTTTACCAATTATGTTCTAAATTATTTCATTTTTGTAAGAGCCAAACATTCTCTAAGAAATAACATCTTCTGAATACTTGTAAAATTATGTTTATAATTTTGATTTGATTTTAAATAGTTTGATAATTTAGTACAACATATATTCCCTTTCTCTGTCATTTTGCATATAATTTAGCTGTTTTAACAATATCTTATAACAAGAATTCATACGCAATATCTGCTATCTATAATATACGGATAGGAAACTTCATACGTTTAATAAAACATAATATTCACAGATGCAACACGACATTCTGGGCCTTATATTTGCTGTTTATTTTCACTAGACGACACCAAATAGCTAATGCACCAACGTATGGAGGTAGGTGACACTGACAACCTGTGCGGTCACGTTTAAACCCCAAATCGCCGTCGTATTTATACCAATCAACTCCACGAAGATATATATACAGAAAGAAAGAGATATTTAGATTAGTAATATCAATACTTCAAAGCTAAAACGGTTAGGTCTATATTAAAATTAATATCCTTCTGTGAATCTAGAAAACTTAGCAGTCTGCAAGGTAAGCTGAAATATAATGGATTAATAGAATTAATGGTCGTGGCGAACATTGATTGGAAGGCATGTTGAAAAAGACCCACGATCACAACAGAATAAATTGATTACAACACACCATTAACTCTGCTGATTCTCATTTCGTAAAAGTTATATTAGTATTCCTATCTGCTTCTCTTTGCGCGCTGCGTTCATTACCTTCAAAAGAGACGTTAATATCTGGTTGAATTGGTATAAGGACTTCTGCAGTTGTCCAGTTATAACCAATAGGATCGTAACATGATTATCAAGTTAATGTTACAATAGCTAGATTCAGATTAGATTTTATTAAACTGTATATCAAACTGAAAGTATTAAAGCTTACGACATTCAACAATATTTGTATCAAATAGGAGCTGTAAAAGGTAAGCGTTTCAGAAATAACAGATTCGAAACTATTAATCTCTGTTTATAGCTCTCAAGCCAGGGTTGTGAAGAAACTAGCCAGCTTTCTTCAGTTTTCTCAGATGTTGAACCTGTGGCGCCATTAACTTTTGACTGAGATTTAAAATTTGGTATATGAAGAGTGCAGACAAAGAAGAGAGATGTTCATTTCTAAAAAAATGAGTTTAGACTTGTAACGAATACTACATAATGACAGCTAGCCTCTAAGACCTCGGGGTGGCCGAGACGTTAGCGTGCTCCTTTTCTCTGTTCATGATCTCAGGGTCCATTGAACGGAGTGGTTCGGAGGCGACTTTACCAATTGTAGGTCTTGTCCTTAGAAGATCACCCGCTCGTTTAGCACGTTAATAATAATTCAATCAATTAAGCTAACTGTTAAGAAATTTCCAATCCTAAAGAGTAAATGAAGGGTAACGGGGAGAAAACCGAGGATGTCTGTTTCTAAAGATTTTCTGCTGCATAGATCATTAAATTCGAAAAACATTGGAAATACAAAACTGTGAAGGAACGAAGCAAAAACGATTCTTATAAATGATCACAGAAGACAATATTCCATATTTGTTGAACCTTCCGAACACTAACCAATAGAGGAATTGAAACTTATTTTTTTTCAATAAACCTGTTTTGTGATATTGCTTGTTTTCTTCCAATACCCGTCAAACAGTCCACAAGTTATTACTGTTTTAAAAATATATGAGAGTAAATAGACTTTAAAATGAGTTTTACGAGAAATTACCTTTCTTGGACACCCCCTTCTTTCCTTGTACACTTCATATATGAGATTTCTATTCTCTAATAGATACAGTGGTGTGACATGTAGGTGATGTATCCGTGTGGTCAATGATATGAATCTTTACGCAAAGCATATAAGGGTAAAGGAATTCTATGAATATTGTGATACATTGAAAATGATGGGAAACTTTTGGTAAATTGTGGAGAGTGTTTGGTGACAGTTGTATTGAAGAGAGCTCGTGATATACACAATGCAGAAAATTTGAAACTGGAAGTCGTGGCATGTCAGGTACATACATAAATGGTTATCCGTCGAATGTTGGTAATATCACACTGGTACATATATTACAGTATAATTCAAATGCAACTTTGCGTTACCTAGCAGTACAGATTAAGATCTCTTATACCACTATAAACACTGATCTCCGTAGCCTCCTCTCCAGTGTCATTCATGCGAATATCTTCCAAAATTACAAGAATGTGAAAAAGTGCCTGGATAGCTTCTTTGATGCCCAGTTGAGTTCCTCATTGGGTGGGATTTACTCATTCCTTCAGCTAAGGAAAAAGAATATCATCACTGAAGGCAAGTATGGGGATGGCTTGATATTATTACTGTTGGCAGCATGTTGGTATTGCCGAAACGTCTGTACTTTTTCCACAAATTTTCTCTAAATCCTGTTATTAAAGTTGTGTGCTCACTGCTGTAAACACGTTACAAAGAAAACAAGGATAGATTCCGTTCCTTAAAATTATATGTCTATCTGAACACCTATGTACTCACCACATAAAATTAAAATTAAAAATGTAGGAAGTTGATGATGTGCTAAGCTCATAGCTGCAAAGAAAAAAAAATAATCCTTAGATTTATTAAGTGTAGTTTAAGACTTGAACATAAACTAAAATTAAAGCATACATTTCAACAACACTACAGTATGCAATTGAGCTTAAAGACTGGACCGAAGTAATATCCAATAGATCAATTTATAAAATGGAGGAAAACAATTAACAATTACGCAGACTCATGTGGACAAATGACATTTTTATTAAACTTTACTTTGATTAGATATTTATTGTAATACATATTTATTGTAATATAAGTAAAGAAAAAATAAATATTTGTTGTAAAAAAATTATGGGCTGAACAACTAGTATTATTTTAATGGATGATAATATTCAGTAACATTTTTTTCGCGGAAAAATGTATTGAAAAGTTAGTGACTAGTGTTTAAGTTCGTGTACCACGCCAGTATTTGCTTCGTGAAACTGAGGAAACCACTGAAATATCTTAATAGAAAGTTAGAACCTAGTTCTTGTTCCTTTCTAAGTCCAATCAGAAGACCATGACATTAACCACTAGGTAACGGGGCTTGGATTATTTCAAATTATAGCGCTTAATCTTGGTTTTGATTTACTTTTAAAACCTGATGACTTTTACTGTTATTCCATTCACCTTCAGTGTCAAAATCGGCATTAGTCCACTGCAAAATATGACGATTTATTAATTTGTGGAAACTATCTGATACATTTCATCAGTATGAACAAATTTTATTTTTCACTATAGATTTTCGAAAATGAATGACTTATTTCTAGTTCAGAAAGCGCAGCAAACTATTTTATAATTAAGGTTCAGTTTCCACAACGATCATTTTCGATCCTACTAATTTATCACAATTGCAATCATCTAGAAGCTTCTAATATTCACATTGAGTTTATATATTACAAAATGTTTCATGTTTCATCATTAATATAGGTAGTAGCCTACATTAAGAAATTGGATCAAAGAAACCTTTGAATTTAAATTTTGTAACTTCCACATGGTTCGTATTCAATGGAAGAAATAAAGTAACAATGGTTTTAGAGAGGATATAACTTTAAGGTCACTCTACATGTGCATGCTGTTTATTCTTACAAAGAAAGCACCCATTGGCGTATGAAAGATATTGCATTTATTTAAATGCCATATTGTTGTCCTTCAGCTATCAAAATACACTTTAGCTCCTAAACGGCAAATCCCTACTACTGAACAAAGATCAAAGTATACCGTAAGTGCTAAGATGGTAACCAAACATCGTTCGTATGATGATGTTACCTAAAAAGGAAGAACCTTTTGTGCTACAAGATCAGCATAACTCGAAATTGGACATGTTATATACGGCAAAAACTTTAAATGAATTGTGAGTCACTTCAAATATTAGACTATAAAAGTTGTTCAAAGACTAGGCGATATTGCCTCTAACTTATTTAATTAGCTTGCATGTTAATAACAGTCAAAGTTTAATAAAATGTGTTTCGTTGCTGGTAACAGAAAATCGCATTAAGGAAAGACGAACGCATCATTGAAACCCGTAAGAGGATCTATCCGGGCGATTTCTAGAGTGTGCTTATTGATCTTGAAAAGTGCCTCCGTCTAGATAGAACTAGTTTAATGTACTTTCCTAGAATTGGTATATTATAACTGAAGAAATCGACAAAAAAAATCCATTTTCAACAATAAGTTTCGAACTAGAAACTCTGCGTTATAACCTATGCTTTTATGTTCTAAATATTGCACAGAAGTAAATGGATCAAAAACCGGTTAGTAGAACCATAGATCTCATGAGATCTATGGTAGAACGTAGCATTTCAACCTTTCTGACTTTATGCCTCGTTTCTGTCATAGAGGGCGTCACTTCTTGAACCACTTTTCATTTATAGTATCAAATAATATATTTTAAATCAGTATAATTAGTATACCATTCATATTAAACAGAGCAAGGATATTAAATAGTTGGTTGACTCACCACAGTAGTGAGATGAATGTATTTACTTGACACCTACAATTATAAAATTTGATTAAATTGTCGGTGACCTTGAAGGTATCTGCTCATTTGCGAACATTACCCAGTCAGCGGATGCAGTAACTTTGCACCATAGCAACGAGACGCACAATTTGAAAATCCCTGGTATTTTGGGCGTCTAATATTATAACAAATGTATCTCTATACTCAGTAGACAGACCTATCAAAGCCATTGCTATGGATACATAGTGAAGTTTTAGTTACACGTAGTTTTAGTATATAATATCGGTAAAGTTGACTTTATTACTGGTTGTGTGTAACACGTGATATTCGTTAGCGAGGGTCAAGTTGCACAAACAGCACCCTTTCTTCGCTGCGATCAAAAAAAAAATGTTTCATGAGATCCCTGCGCTCACCAAAACATAGAAGACAGAGAGGGACCGTAGCTTTTCCTTCTGCCAGCCCACCTGAACGCATGCTCTCGAAAATTGCACTTAGATCAACATGCACGACAGTGCATGAGCCAAGTTCTTCACGTCAGAAAACGTCAGCACTGCCAGAAGCATGTTATACAGGAACAAGAGTTTATGGCAAAATCGACGATTTCGGGGCCACGTAAGAAAAAAGATGTTAAAGATAGGAATATGAGCTTTTGCCGTTAAGGATATATGGTAAATATGTGCAGATGTACAAAATTTCATATTCGTATCTCAAACTATGTTCTAGTTGTGGACCCCTGAAATTGTACATTTTAGGCTAACTGACACTCACTCACTGACTGACTGACTCACTCACTGACTGACTCACTCACTCACTCACTCATCATATTGTTTAGGGTGTTTGGAGTAAGCTAGAAACATGAAATTTGGTATCAAGGTAGAGGATGATAAGTAGATAAAGGAAAAATTCCGACATTTTGAAAAGGTCGCCATCTTGAATTCAAAATGGCCGCCAAACCTAAAATTTCAAAGAATACACAGCCTAAACGACTAAAGCTAGAACAGTGAAATTTGGTACGAAACTACATCATTGATAGCAAATTAAGAAAACTTTTTAAAAATTTGAAAAAGTCGCCGTCTTGGATTCAAAATGGCCGCCAACCCTAAAATTTTAAAGAATACACAGCTTAAACGGCTGGCGCTAGAATAACGAAATTTAGTTTAACAGTACAACATTATTAATAGATTATAAAAATATTACAAAATATATCTAAGGACGCCATCTTGGATCCAAAATGGCGGGCGTCATAAATCCATTTTCCAACTGCTTGAGCCAGAGATACGAAATTTGGCATAATGATGTATTATCAAGAGTAGTTTAGGAAAACATAACAATGTTTTAAAAAAGTCACCATCTTTGATTCAAAATGGCAGCTGAAATACCATTTTTCACATCGTTCGAGATAGAGAAATGAAATTTGGTGTCACAGTGTATCATCACGAGTATGTCACGAAAATATAAGAAATCGTTAAAAATGTGTCCATCTTTTATCCAAAATGCCCGCCTAAGCCCCACTTTATAACGACTGAAGCTAGAGAAACGAAATTTGGTATGAAGGTGTACCATTACGAGTAGGTTAGAATAAATTCGGCTCCTCTCCCCTACTAGGCTGAAGTTCCTAGCGGGAGAATGATTGCGATAAAGGGGTGCGCCCCAGCGAGGCCATCTTGGAATTCTGGGGGCAGCGCCCCAATGAGACGAAGCGAGTATATACATTACACAAGTGTAAAAAGCTGCGAAATAGAGCAAAAGCACCAGGGGTGCAAAATGTCCAGTCAACTCGTTCAACCTTAAAAAGTGGTGAAATGGAATATGGATGAGCCTAGTTCTTCGCGCCAACTTCCAATACTCCTGCGTGTCCCACCAAGTTTTCCTCGTCACAAACGTTAGCACTGCCAGGAGCATGTTATACAGGCAGAATGTGGAAGTTTCCCCATTCGGACGCAGCGCTCTGGAGTATGATGGAATATCAGCATCATGGGGCGCCGTGCCCTGCAGATTCTGGTTGTGATAAAAGGACACAGTTCCTCCAAACTCCTCAAACTCCTCATCTTCGCGGCGATGCGCGGCCTGTCGTGGGATTCTTGGCGCAGCGACGCGAGCGAATCGAGAGGAGTATCAACACGCACGGCAGTGCATGCAGCCGAGTTCCGCGTGTCACAAAACGTCAGCATGCTAAACAGGAACAAGAGTTTATTGCGAAATCAGCGATTTTGAGGTTCTGTAAGAAAAAAGATGTTAAAAATTGGAATATGAAATTTCGAAGTATGACGCTATATCATCACCAGTAGATTACAAAATATCTGCAAAGACATCATTTTGAATCCAAAATGGCTGACTTCATAATCCATTTTCCTGACCGTTTAAACTAAAGATACGAAATTTGGCATAAAGGTGTATTAACAAGAGTAGTTTAGGAACAATTTACATTTTTAACAAAAGTTGTTAACTTGGATCAAAATGGCCGCACAAAAAACATTTTCCACACCATTCGAGCTATAGAAACGAAATTTGGTATGA